>OY725329.1:21052753-21253176 GCA_963242795.1 Inga leiocalycina | reverse complement strand
GGTGTGAGGGTATTTTTTTTGTTGTTATTTTTTTTCATAGCCTCTGTAATCTATCTTTGCTTGGGTAATATACATTCCCCATTTTCATGGCATATAAGAGACATTTTTCTTATTTTGGTGTGTTTATGTTTTTTTATTTCCTTATCTCATCACCTGTCATGGAACCACTTGAACCCTTCCTTTCTTTTATTATTTATATTTTGTTTGTTTATCTTATGGGTTTTTTTGTCTCTAAGGTCAAGATTCCACCTTTCGTATTCTTTTTCTCAATTCTTACCTCTTGTAGTGTCAGGTTTTGGGAAGTGTCTTCTGAAATATATATATATATATATTTCATTAAAAAGTCAAAACCCTCATCTCCCATTAATGCTTTGTGGCTGGGCATGCGTATTTTATTAATTTCCTCTTTCCTTCACTCCCTTGTATGCTTGAACACACACATATAAATGATGTTTCCTTCAATCATTTTTTCCCTTTTCCAGCCTATCAAACTTGTAGCCACCCAAACATATATATATATATATATATATAAAGCTATGAAATTTTGAGTCGTTCACTTTATAAAAAAATTATTTTTATTTATTTGCAAATAATAATTTCCCTCAAGAAAATATGCTAGAATGGTGAGAGCTATGTGAATATATATAATAGGGGTGTAGGGGGTAGTTTAAAGTATTTAGAGTTTCTTGAAAACAACTTTAGAGTAGTTTGGAAAAATATATTAATAGATGTTTATGTTGTGATTTTGTAGACTCTTATAGAGAGCTTTGGAGTAGTTCTTTGTGTAATTACCGGTGAGCTAAGGAATAGCAGGTAATTCTAAATATTCTTCCATATACTTGTGAATTGTGTATGACTATCTTTTATTAAAAAAATGGACTGAATTATATGTATATGTGTATGTATTATAAATTCTCAAGTAAGTAATGTTACAAGTAAACGTCTTTATAACTCACTTTATTCACATAGTTAATAATTTAATTATAATTAATATATTGTTGAATTATTGTTTCCCTTTAGGCATGTTTGAATATATGATGATATTTTATACGAATTGACGCATGATTTATTGTACCTTGTCTTTTAATTATATTATTGATGATTGGATATAACTGTTATGGCGGTTGCATTTATGATGGGTTGGAGTAAGGAGGAATTTGTATGTTGAGATCTTTTACCATGTGGTATGCTATCACTCGGTGCACAGTGGATGGTACTTGTCAAGGCCCCTTCTTCCATGTTTTCCTTTAGCCAGGATTACATTGGAGTTATAGGACATGTGACACCTTTTTAGTTGTGTTCTTTTAAGGAGGGGAGCCATAGTCCAGACTTAAGCTCTACACCTTTTGTCAGGTGTATCTTAAGAACTGGTGAGCTTGGGACATTCCAGTCAAATGGATGATTTTCTGTTGGACTATGTGTTAACCGATGGCTCCAGTCAGCGGTATGAGGATGGATGGTGATATCAGGGAGGCTGCATATTGCATATTGACTAATTGTATATTACATGGTATGAGGATGGATGGAATTGCTTAAGGACTACGACCTGGAAATAAAATATCATCCGGGTAAGGCAAATGTAGTCGTTGATGCTCTTAGCTGAAAGACTGTGCTCGTTGCAGCTATGATGATACAAGAAAGGAAATTGATTGAAGATTTCCGCGATCTAAATTTGACAAACCAGATCATCTGTGCCAATTACACTATTTCTCAAGAGGAGAGTGATCTAAGGGCGGAAATTGAAGAAGCTCAGAGTCAAGATGACTGGATACAGCGTAATCTGGCTCGGATTGAACAGGGAGAAGTTCCAGGCTACGACCTATCGCCTCGTGGATTAGTTCGTTATCAGAAAAGAGTTTGCGTGCCACCTAGGGCGGAATTGAGGCAGAAGATTCTGGATGAGGCGCACAAGAGCCAATATACTCTCCATCCTGGTATGACCAAGATGTATCATAATTTGAAATCGGTGTATTGGTGGCCAGGTATGAAGAGTGATGTGACCAAATATGTAGCAAGGTGTCTCACTTGCCAGAAGGTAAAGATCGAGCACCAGAGACCGCCTGGTTTACTTCAGAGTCCTGAGATTCCGGAATGGAAATGGGAAAGCGTGACCATGGATTTGGTTGTGGGATTGCCCAAGATCAGGAACTATGATGCGATCTGGGTGATTGTGGATCGGTTAACGAAGTCGGCACACTTCATACCAATCAATGCTGGTTATTCTCCTGATAAACTAGCGGAGATTTATATCCGAGAGATTGTCAGACTTCATGGTATACCGAAGAATATCATTTCTGACCGAGATCCATGATTTACTTCGAGATTCTGGAAAGCATCACATAAAGCTTTAGGTACTCAATTGAGATTCAGTACGGATTATCATCCTCAAACGGATGGACAATCTGAGAGAACAATTCAGACGCTGGAAGATATGTTACGAGCTTGCGTTCTCGACTTTAAAGGAAGTTGGGATCATTTCCTCCCACTTGCTGAGTTCGCCTACAACAATAGCTATCATGCGAGCATCCAAATGGCTCCGTATGAAGCATTGTATGGAAGACGGTGTCAATCACCAATATGCTGGAATGAGTTATCCGAAAGGAAGCTTTATGGGCCAGATTTGGTTGATCAAACCTCTGCACAGATTCAGATTA
Source organism: Inga leiocalycina (assembly GCA_963242795.1). NCBI lineage: Eukaryota > Viridiplantae > Streptophyta > Magnoliopsida > Fabales > Fabaceae > Inga > Inga leiocalycina. The sequence goes on along the minus strand of OY725329.1, from coordinate 21,250,522 downwards.
TTCATAAGAGGTTGCTTGCAGCGCAGAGTCGACAGAAAAGCTACGCTGATAGGAGGAGAAGACCTCTAGAGTTTGAAGTTGGTGACCACGTGTTTCTGAGGGTATCTCCTGTCACCGGTGTTAGGCATGCAATCAAAAGAAAGAAGCTGAGCCCGAGGTATATAGGTCCTTTTGAGATCCTTGATAGGATTGGGCCTGTAGCTTATCGAGTAGCACTACCTCCGAGCTTGAGCAGGCTCCATGATGTATTCCACGTTTCCCAACTGAAGAAGTACCAACCGGATCCATCTCACATAGTTGAGTATGAGGAGGTTGAGCTACAAGACAACTTCACATATGCGATAGAGCCAGAGCAGATCATTGATCGAGAAGAGCAACGGCTCAGACACCGAAGCATTCCATATGTGAAGGTGATCTGGAAGGGAATGACTCAAAGAGAGGCAACTTGGGAAGCGGAGGAAGATATGCGAAGACGCTATCCAGAATTTATGGCTCAAGTTGTGTAGCAATTTCGAGGGTGAAATTTAATTTTCGGGGGGAGAATTGTAATATCCTAAATTGTAATTAAGGGTTAATGGCTTCAAAGTGATGTAATTAATGATAATTAAACACTTTTGAAGTAGATATTGTGCATTGTGATAATCAGGGACAAAACGGTAAACTTACCGACCGACTGATTAGATACCATTGAGAACACTCCTTAGTAATTAAGATTAATGGCTAAGATTGAAAGACCAAGAGGTGGAATCTTGTGCATGTGAATCTATGTGAAATCATGGAAGGGAGAAGGAGATGGTGCCAAGTGTCAAACTAAGGACCCTTAGATTAAAGTCAAATATTCAAACCATTTTTCTCTTTCTTCTCTCCTCCTATACGGTTTATGTGTGTATGTGTGAGGAAAGGTGATCATCTTCATCAATATCTCTTCATCTCTCATCCTCCTCCATTTTTTTCGCTGCACAAGTTAAAGAAAGAGAAAAAGAAAAGCTTGAGTTGAGGTAAGTGAACATCTCTATATGCTCAAATGTTCTCTATTAATGTTGTTCATGAGGTTGAGGGCTATATTTCTATGGTTTCAGAATTTTGGTTGGTGAAGTTTGAGAAATTGTGAATTTTGGAAAATTGAAGAAACAAGAAGTTGGCCTTGGAAGACATAAGAGGTGAGTAGTTGATGCACTTTGGTATGGTTGTTTTGATCATTGATTGAGTTTTGAGGACTTTGGAAATTTGCCCTGATTTTTGCTAAATTTCGAAAAGCATGATTTGGTTAGTGTTTAGTGTGGAAATTAGTGTCATAGAGTGTTTTTGTGCATATGGAATTGGTTTGGGATTTTGGGTTGGAATGGATTGCAATGTGTGTGTTGATTGAAGATGTTAAGGTGACTTGTGGTGATTGTGGTAGAACATGCTCATGGATAAGGAATATGGTCATTTTGATGGCTCCAATGTGTTCCTTGAGCCAAATTGTGTGAAAATAGTATGTGATTTGAAATTTGGGACCATTGGAAACCAATTGGCAAAATCTGGAAAATCTGTCCAATGTAAGTCTGTTCTGGACAGTCAGATGGTGTGGACGTTTTGACTGGGCAAATGATGTTGAAAAATTATGAAACTTTCCAGTCTTAAAGTTCACATCTCAAGCTTCAAAATGGACATAAATTTTGTGTCATTTCGCTTTTTGAGTTGGGAGTTTGAACTGTCCAAAGTTTGGCATCAAAACTGGACCCTGTTTTGGTACAATGTTAGGTTTTTGGTAATCTGGACATTTGTGGTGATTTCTAGTTATGGCCAATATTTTTCCTTGAAATAGGACTTAAATAGCTTTCATTTGGCTTTGGAACAATGATTTCAGAACCGGACCGGACCGGCCGGTCGGACCGGTCGGACCGTCAACCGGAGATCTGAACGGCTCGTTTTTGTTTGAGAACCGCTTTAGAAGAAGAGCCGTGTTCAGCCGGCAAGATCCGACATTTGAGCCGGAAACCGTTATAAAACCGAGAGCCGGAGCGAGTTTTGAAAAACCGGACGGCTCACAAGAGAAAGCCAAGTTACACTGAAGAAGACGAAGAAAGAAGGAGGGGAAAGGAGAGAGAGAGAGAAAATCCCAGTGCTGACCTTTATGATTTTTCCTCTAAGAACACCTGAAATAATAAGGAAAATAGCCACAAAATCAAAAGAAAAACCTGAATCACTCATTAGAAATGAGCCAAAGTTAAGAAAACAGAGAAGAACTAACGTCGCCGGAAATAAAACCAGAGAAGGAAAGAAGAAGATGCAACAAGTTAAAAAAGTTACTTTCACATGTCGCATGTCAGTTTTATTACTCCTACTGCCTTACCTACTCTTCTATTTCAATATAAATATTTTTTTTGCTGTACTTTCACAATTTTCACTGCCACACACATTCACCAATGCATCGAATCTTGTGAACACATTCTCCCGTGCCTTTAATTTTTTTTTTTGGGTAAAAATATGCCTTTAAATTTATTAACCATAGGGGTAAGCCTTTTAACCAACAGATATATCTTTTATGTCTTCTATAAAACCAAGGAACGTCTTTGTTTTTTTGTCAAACAAGGAACATCTTTTGGTCAAATAACATATTTTTATTTTACTCCCATTTAAAATCAGGAGTAGTAGATATCTTTTTAAAGTTTATATATAACTGTTATTTATCTAAAATATAAGATATAATTAATTTTTTAAGAGATTAAAGAAACTAAATAATTTACTTAATCATATCATATATTGTATATTATTATATTATATATCAGTTTATTAGTTAGCCAAAATAGTTTGGAGAAAAAAGGTAAATATATATTTTTTAAAGTAATTTAATTAATTTTTTAATATCTCCAAAAAAATCAACTCTATCTCATATTTAAGATCAGAGATATATATATATATATATACACATATATATAAGAATTTTTCATTTTTTTATATTTTTAGTTTTATAAATTTTTCAAATTTATTTACGAATGCTTTATTTCATCTTTAATTTTATCTAAAATTATTAATATAAATTTAAAGATATGTATTTTTAAAGATAATACTGTCTATAATTTATAACCCATGAATTTAGGTTAATAATTGACTTATTAATGTGCTACTTTGAATCATTTTATTTGGTACAAGATCATGAAAAACCATTTTATTTGATTGTGATATATGTTGCAATCTTGTTAACTTATCATCAAATCGGATTATCATTATGCATGTAAATGATATTATTTTTAATTTAATTATTATGTCACCGGTCTAATCAAACGGTTCGACCGATCCAACCGGTTGAACCATGATCCGTTAGCCTCTCCGGCTCAACATCCGGTCCGGCTTTTAAAACATTGCTTTGGAATCACTTTATTTCAATTTTTCCTGAATTAGTTATGATTTTTGGAAGTTCAGCCAGAAACTGGATTTTCTTGGGCCGCGGCCCGTGGATTCTGGGCCGCAGCCCAAAGGTTTCTGAGCGTCTCTGGACAGTTCTGGGCCACGGCCCATGGATTTTAGGCCGCAGCCCAAATGTTTCTGGGCATTTTTGGGCCGCAGCCCATGGATTTTGGGCCGCGGCCCACCCCCAAAAATCTGTGTTTGCACTTTTAAAAGGTGGTTTTGGGTATAGTCTTTCCCAACCCTTTAGGCATATGTTTAGACCTAAAATAGCCACCTAAAGAGTCTAAATGATAACCAACTTAAGTGCTATGGAATTAAGAACTTAGGAAAGAGATTGACGGGTTGTCCCTAACTTGGTTACAGGATTCGATATTTGCCGTCCTCGTGAGCCCGCAGTGCCAAGAAACATCGGGAAAGGATCAGGTAGTGACTCTCTCTCTCATACTATGTATAATGCTCTGTATGTGTGTGTTATCAATGTTATGTGATGATTCTTTGATGCTGCTGCGATTACAGCTGGTGATAGCTATCGTTTATAGCGTAAGCTGTCGTTTACAGCGCAAGCTGTCGTTTACAGCGTAAGCTGTCGTTATTATGATACAGCGTAAGCTGTCGTGATTATTATTACAGTGAGAGCTGTCGTATTGTTCATTCAGCCGTGAGTGCTGTCGTTTGTGGTGAAAACCATGTATCTTTGAGATTGCTGCTGCTGTTGCTGGTTGTGATTTATATACATGCTTTGTGTTATGCATTGTGTGAGTGGTTTGTTACTACTGGGATTCGCTCGAATCTCATTCTTTCCTATGACTAACATTTTAGACAGGGCATGTGGCTCAAAGGAGAAGCGGCCAACCCGAAGCACTTAGGATCTTTAGGGATACTATGGATTTTTGAGATGTTGGTTATCTACTTTTAACTCGGGATTACTGTATATTTTGAATTAGGAATATCATATTTGATTTTGGTTGTGTAATCCCCTAGTGGATACTTGTAACCTCTAGATTATATATGTGTAGAACTCGGGAGTTGCCGGGAATTTGGTTATACACTCTGTTATACATGAATGTAGATAAACTGCACAGGTAATTATATTCGAATTTTGAAATGGAGACCAGGAACAGGAAGAGATTTTGAATGTTTTGTGAAAACCCTACTACAAAGTAGGAGATTGAAATGAGTTTAAGTTATCCGATGGTCTCTAATCCGAATTAAATGTGCATTATCGAATTATAATTACGTGATTAAAGGCAGGGTGTTACATATATAATGATGATTAAATTTGTAATTATCTTGTATGAGGATTATGGTACATAAAAATATATAGGTAATCGGTTCCTTCTTTTCATCATATGTGGTTTGCTTATGTACGGTAGAAACTTTCAGTAGTTACTGAGACGTGAAATCTCATCCCATTATATTAACATTTTTTAGGTGAATGTCCTAGAAGGAAGCAAGGAAGGCACCTGTAGAGCGAGTCTTGAAGGCTCTATTAGGCTCCTTGTGCACCTCTATGCCACTTTATATTTAATTGCCACAATACTAGGATTACTTTTCGTCCTAAAATATTTTGGTTGATAAATATTTGTTTGAAATTAAAACTTTCAAAAAAGTATCAAATAAGTGTTGTTCAAGTTTTATTGGGATAGAGTCCCTAAGTTCATAAGTGATGTTTAACGGATTGAATGATAAGTATATATGTCATTTCGATGAGGTGTTACAGTTTTCTTTAATAATTTGAAAAACACATTAGGTTACCATTTTTACAAAACCTTATGTATCACTATCTAGATGATTGCTTCAATTCATAAAAAGATCTCTGCAAAATGAGGTTATCCTTATATGAAATCTTAAATACCACTTTCAGTAAAAACTAAAAGTTATTGCAAATGGATTTTGTCATCCATATCACCACTTAAAGTGTAGATCTTACATTCTCTTTATGTATATCTAAATCAAAACAGTTAACTGTTGCCAAAATAAGTTTGATTAAAATGCACAAGTAAGATGAAAGCCTTTATGTTATGCTTACCCCTTTGCAACTAATTGAGCCTTATATTTGCTAATTGATCTGTCTAATTTTCCCTTAATCTTGATTCCAAACTTGATTCTTTTTGAATGAATTAATTATCACTTCTACTCATTTCTTCTATTTTTTCCTTGGTAAGATTTGATGAGGCATCTTCTACAAATGATAACCATTCATCTTCTAGAGTAAACAGGAACTCTTTTCTCAGTTACTTCTTGTTACTGGTGCTTCCTGCTTCTCTTATTTAGGTCTTTTTATCGACCCTTCTAAGCTCCCACTCACAAGGACAATTGAGAATTACGAGCTGGTTCTATACTACCTTGTCTCTATGTCTTGTAAAGAGATACATAGTCATCAATTTCACCCTTATTTGGAAACTAGTTCATAATAAATGTGGTTCCTTCTAATTATTTTTCACTCACAATTCCATCTTTGTTTTCACTCTTGAAAAAACATGAAAATGTAACCCTATTGAGCTCCCACTTATAATGACAATAGGAATATGCAACTGACCCTTATGGTTTATGGAAAATCAAATCTAATTTGCACATTAACCATAATTTATAGGTAGAAGTGACTACTTTAAAAGGTATATGGTTAAGTTCAAAACCACAATACTTGATGAAAACAAATATGTGCACTAATCTACCAAAAGTGGACTAATCTAAAAAAAGTGAACCTGATAATACTCTCCTACTCATAATTGGTGAGTTAGCCTGAACCTTCACATATCTAACAATCTTTAATAGCATATAAATATGCCTAGCCATTAAATAGTCAGCTATCAAACTCTCTTTGGTCACAGAGCTCATTTGATTTACATGTTCACGACATCAATTAGTTTGAAGAATCTAAAACAATTCCCATTCAACTGATTCAATTGACTACACAACTCATTCATTCACTATCTAAAGTACTTAAGCTTAATGTAATACCCCAAAATATGTATAAGGACTCAACATTCTAAAAGAGAATGTAATGAATGTTAGATAAACACTTTCAGGGAATAAAGCATGGATTATGACCCAAATTGGTAGTACAAAGTTCCCTAACCCAGTATTTCAGTTTAATTATGGCAATAAAGTCTAAATTAGGCTAAAAGAAAAGGGAATGGTGCATAGCAAGAGGAAATGGAGTTAGATAACACCAAGTGGCAATCTAACTAAAATTGCCATAATCCGGGGTAAAACAGTAAGAAAGAAATTTGTCGGCTAGTTAGTCAGCAATTTCCTCTCCTCTTGAAAGAAGAAATTGACCATTAACTAAAAGAGTAAGAGGTGTGACTAAATGGCTAATGGAATTAGTTAGGGTAGCTATACGGTTACATGCTTTTGGAGAAGTCACAAGATGTTGACACTTGGCACCATTGGATGAAGTCAAAATTTCAAACAATTAATCCTCCCTCTCTCCTCTCAATTTTGGCTAAGGCATGGGGGGAGCTGAAGATATTTCATTTTATCACATCTCACTCTCTCAAGGTCAGCTAAGGCAAGGAGGAGGAAAGATAAAGAAGATCAAGTTAAGGTGAGCTCTTCTACATAGATTTTGACCTTATAGATCACCTCTAATGCTAAAATTCTCTTACCTAATCTTGTTCCTTTTGATGACAACTTCATTTATATGATTTTAGTTTTCTCAAGAGGAGGTAGTTTGTGTGTTTCAAGAAGAGCTAAAGGCTGAAAATCAAAGAACAACCTAAAGGAGGTGCTAGAGCTGAGCAAGAGCAATCCTTTGATGTGTATATTGTGATTATTGGTTGAGAACTTTGGCTTGTGTAATTTTGCCTTATTTTTGAGTATATTAGGGTTTTGAGAGTTCATGATGTTTTGATAGTATTAATGGTGTCTTGTGGTGTGTTTCTTTTGTGTTCTACATGAAAAACTGTTTAAGGAGTAGCCCTAGTTATGAATTCTAGACCATTGGAAACATAAGTTAAAAATTGGAAGTTTTATCAATAAAAGTTCTATACAGGGCAGCTAGTTTGCATGGTGTTTTGAAATAAGCAAATGATGTCTAAAAATTTTGAAACTTTTCAGTTGAATAGAGATGTGTCAAGCTTTAAATGATATAAAATAGGTGTAATTTAGATGTGTGCTGGAAGTTATGGTTGTTGAAAGTTTAGCAAAGAAACAGGCAATTTCTTGGCCTCGGCCAAAGGTTCTTGGTTGCAGCAAAAAACTTTCTGACCTGTTCTTGGCCGTGGACAAAATGTGTCTGGACTATTTTTGGCTACGGCCAAAGATTCTTGGCCGTGGCCTAAAAGTGTCTGACCATCTCTTGGCCATGGTCAGAGAGTTTCTTGGCCGTAGACAACACCCAATTTCATCACTTTGGATTTTTAAATGGTGGTTTCTAGTTTAGCTCTTCATATCCTTTTTAGGCAATTATTTGAGCTTCTAGTAGCTACTTAAAAGACTCAAATGATAACCAAACCCAAGTATTTTGGAGTTATTAAAGAATTGAAATAGGTAATAAATCGTCGTCCTTAATTCTAATTTATAGGATATGATATCTGCAATAAGTGTAAGAAACCATTGGCTGAACAAAAGTGAAAAGAACAAGATAGTGATTCTTTCTCTTATATCATATATGATGCTTTATATGTATGTGAATATCATCAATTGTTAAGATGTCAAGAATGTTACAAATGTTATGAATGTCAAGAATGTATGGTTGCTGTGAATACTGTTATGTGATGATTGCTTACATGCTTTATGAAATTGTATGTCATATAAGTGAATTGCTACCACTGAGATTCAAATGAATCTCACTCTGTTTAATGACTCACATACAGCTAAGGCAAGTGGCTCAAAGGATAAGCAGGTAAACAAGGGCGGCTAGTGTGAGCTGATAGAGGATTAGGTTTGTGTTGGTTATCAAACTTTTGGAAAAATGTATATAATATACTTGATGTAGATGTAACTACAATATAGTAAAGGTGGTCATATCGAGTATAGACCTGAATATTTATATACAACCCTGTTAAGGAAACTAAGTATGGGTGATCATGCCTTATAGACCCTATTAGTTAAAGAATCTAACTCAAGAGTTCGTCGAGAAATTTTGTTGAGTACTCTTATATTAATGAATGGAATAGAACCGAACAAGCTGAACAGTTTTGAAAAGTGGAAATGAGACCTTATCAAACATGTTTTGAAATGTTTTGAAAACCTACTTTATTGCATGGTTGAACCTTGTCTTGAAGTCAGGACCTTAAGTAAGCTGTAAAGTATTCTCTGGTCACCAGTTTAATTTTATGACACATTTATGAACTGTTTTCAAGGCTTTTAAGTAAAGGGGTTACATTTTTTGTATAAGAGCATAATTCCTGGCAATGTTAGGTTGTTAATAGAATTCTTTGCTTTGACTGATGATTGCTAACCCTGACTAGTGGCTTTATGTTAGGAACTATAGATGTGAGAGCGAACCAAGTAGACAATCCTTCTCATCAGTTAACCAGGTGTCAGAGGAGAAGCATATCTCGGAAGGAAGGCATATGGTAGTGTATAGGACGAAGGGCAGTGCCAAGATGTTGCGTACTGCTAAGAAAAGAGTCCCCATCCTGATAATGGTTAAGAAAGAGCCTAGCCCGAGTGGAGAACCTTCTATTGGAGACAAGGACGACCTAGTAGTCAAAGGAGTAGTGTAGGATACCAATTCTACCAGCGACTCTAGGGCTTCAGAGGTCAAACTAGCTTTTGATCCCTATCTGAATAATGAATTATGTAGGTGCATAATGTTACACTCCAAATTTTATTCACCAATATGCATTGCAATTATTTGAAATCTTTAATGAAATGGAATGGCGGATATTCATGAATTTGGCATTCAAGAAGTTAGCAAATTTCCATTTTTTTTGAGAATTGGGCTAGAATAAGCTATGGAATTTATTTTTGGGTGTTTTAAAAGCCCAATATTAAAACCCAAAATGAAATAATAGTAAAGCACAATATTTGGCCCAATATTAAGATTAATTTTGGTCTTTGATAATGAAAAGGAAATAGCTCCAAAATAAAATCCAAAAATGTAATGGCAAAATTGTAAATTTGCCAACAAAGCCCAAGATTATTTCTTTTTCAATAAAATGAAGTTACTTTCAATTTATCAAGGAAAATAAAGGGGAAATATATATTTGGAACATTCTTGGTCAAATAAATCAAGATTTGAAAAGTCAAGGTTGGACGTGTGCATAAATTAATTAAAGGAATTGTGGAAAATGTTGGAACAATTGTTATTTACCTATGTTCTCATGAATTTCGCCCAAATAAGAAAAGAGGAAGGGAAATAATTAATTTGAAACATAAATATGCCAAGTGTCATTAATCCAAGCCAAAGGATTAAATAATAATCTATTAAAGTTTGTGCACATGTTCAATTAAGAGTAAAAATACAATCAATTGTGCATGTAGTTAACGCTAATAGAATGAAGCCTAAAATGATTTGGCAAGGGACCCTTAGGTATCTTTTATGGGGCAACTAAAAGGAAGGAGAATTGGTTAAATTATAATGGAGTTTATGACACCAATTAGAAGAAGATAAAGTCAAAGTACAAGTGTTATGTCATAAACTTATGAATAATTATTTATTAATTAGGGAAAAGATGTAGGATATTTTAAGTCTTGCTTCATCTTTCTCATTCCATTTTCACACCAAGCATAGAGAGAAAGAGAGAGAGAGAGAAGCTTTAAGAAAATAGAGAGAGGGAGGAGCTCAAGGAGGAAAACTTAAGGTAAGAGCTTAAAATTTCAAGAGTTCAAGCCTTCTAATTTATGTAGTTCATCTTCTAACCTCTTGATCCTCATAAAAAACATGTGTAGTAAGCTAATATTCAAGGGAAGAAAGAGAGAAGGGGAGGACGGTTTTAGATAGAGAAAGTAAAGAAATCCAAGATAACCTCAAGAACTTCAAATCTCTTGGTATATTGTTGTTATTGTTGTTGTTTTTGGCTTGGTTCATGGATTGTTGATTGATTTTGTAAATTTGGAAAGTCAAAACCCTAAGGGGTTATCCTGCCCAAATTTCCTCAAATCATCTCTAATATGTGTTTAAATGGTTTAACAAGTGGTTAGGAGTGAAAAAAGCAAGCTTTTGGTGTTGAAACTCAAAGTCACAATTTCTCTTTTCATGTGTGTATGTTTCAGCCAGCTAGAGTTAGAGGGGTTAGGGTAGGAATTTCATAAATCTGATGGTTTCATGGTGTTCAAGAGGGAAACTTGTGTAGGGTTGAAGTTGATCACTTTGTAAGAAAAACCTTAGAAAGTGAAATTACGAAAATACCCCTAAAACCCTAATTAGCGGTTGTCAAGGGCAAAATTGTCATTTGGTAGTGATTTTGCAAAAAATGAGGTCAAAAATGGATTCTACACATAAAACTATGTAGGAATAGCCCGAGTCAAAATTTTTGGAAAAGTACAGTCGGACCAGGTACAAAAGGACTTAAAGCAGGTTCTTAGGGGCATTTTGGTAATTTTGCAGTTTTAGACTAATATAACCAACAAAAACACTTTGGAAGAGTCTAAAGTAGTACATGAATGAGTTTTAACCTAATTCTTGTACATTTGGAATTTTAGGACCAGATTAAAAGCCCGAGTGGTTGGAGCAAAGTTCCAAAAACGTTTTACAAACTAAAAAGGGATTTAAGGTAGTAACTTTATCCCACATACACTATATGATTATTTATATGTTATATGTTGCTATGTTTTGTGATATGAACACGGTGCCTGGGACATATTACCAGTTGTGGTCTGGGACTCAACTGAGTTACACGGACAAGTAGGGGATCTAAACAGTCATTGGCTTTGAGCATTGTGCACACACATGATACAGTATGGATTTTCATTTTATAGTATATGGTGTATTGCATATCTAATTATCACATTTTATATGATCGATTGTATGTTACTATTGAGATTTGTTTGAATCTCACCCGTTTTCAAAATTAAAAATATTCCTGTAGAAATAATGGCTTCAAGGGCAAAATGGCTTACACTAGCAACTGAGGTATACAGATCAAGAGAATGGAGGTATTGGTTATATTTAGTCTATTTTGATGTTTTTGGACAAATTGTATATATATTTTCAAACCCTGCAGGGAGACTCCTGTATGTAAACAAGCATTTTTTATCAGTATGTTTGTGCTATTTCTATATGCCTGTGGAATTGTGTTTTTATCACTCTGCGTATATTGAAATGTTAAGGGGTTTAACACATACAGGTGTTATACCTTGATAGTTTTACCACGATACAATAGATTCCTGTTTGATGTAGAACTGTTGTATAGTAAGCGAGATATGTATGAGTTGTGGATGACTAATGAAGTATCAGTCAAGACTAATTTGGCCTACTTTCCTGATGAAGTTTTTTGGGTTCTGAGGAAGAATGGTATAGTCAAGTGGGGTTCTTATGAGTTTTCTTCTTTCTTGGACCTTCTATCTAATGATGTGTGGAAATATATGTAAATGTTAAAGTGATAGTATGAACCTATATGGTTAAGACAAAGTAGTATAGGCTTCTTTTGGTATAAATACCAAGCCTTCTATTGTAAACGTGAATGGTTGCAATATATATATATTCCTGTTGTTTGTTAGTGCTTGAGTTTTAAGGAATATATGTATATGTTTAATATGATATTGAGTAATGGTTTCTTTGTAATAGTGAAAAGAAACAATAGTTTGACCGAAAGTTAGATGTGCGGATATTTGTCATGCTGACTGAGCAGCGGGCCATGATATTTGAACTAAGGGATGAGTTTTTGGAGATGAAAGCAAAACAAAATGAAGAGAAAGAACTGTTGATACAAGATGAGATAAATTATGAAGAAACTATGTAACCCCCTCCGTAATTATATCCGAAATAAGCGATTAAAATGAAATAGAGACCAATAATAATCAAATAACATTTACTAACCCATCATATGACGGGGTTTTCACGAATACTTTTCGAAATCATTTATAAACTTGGTCTCATATTCATATTTCGAATACAATTACTACGCGAAGATAAATCACATTCATATAAATATCAGAGTGCACAACATAATCATCCCGGCAATCCCGGGTACATACCTTCACTAAAGATACACAGGGTACAATTGCCCATTACAGTTCTTCAAATGGGGATTACACAATCTCATCTCGGAGGAGTCCTAGCCGCTCCCTCTACGAGCCACTTGCCCTGTCTAAATTGTTGGTAAGGGAGAGTGAGATTCGAGAGAATCTCAGTAGGAAATAGATACCATAATGCATGCATGATAGATGCTATGTGTATGACATGTTAGCTTTATCTAGATGCATGCTCCATAATGACATTTTTGCATACTCAATGTTTCATGTAACAAAACTATGGCCACAGCAAAACAGAAACAGAGCTTCATTTATTCAAATATGCTCTACACAATCAAGTAAAGCAATCACATACATCACTACACAAGCAAAGATATCAAATACATGCAAGTCCCCTACCTCCAGTCTTTTCTCCTTGATTTGCGTGCCAGCAACTCGGGGCTTCACATTCGGTCATACAATGTCAAATGTACTATTTAGACACTTCCAAAGTGTTTCTGGGGGTTATATGAGGCTATATTGAAAATTTACTAAAATACCCCAGGGGCCCGGCCCGGCCCGGCCGTACCCGGTTCGGCTGTACTTTTCTTGAAATTTTGACATGGGCTATTCTGACATATTTTCGCCCAAGGAATACATTTCCGGACTCGGAATTATCAAATTCAATGTCAAATTACAAAATTGCCCTTGGCAGCCCTACTTTTAGGGTTTTAGGGGTGTTTCCGTAATTATGCTTTCTCGGCCTTTTCCGAAAAAGTGCCCAACTGTAACCCCACCTAATTTTCCCTCCTGAACTCAATGGAATCATCAAATCATTGAAAATCCAACTCTAAGACCCATTTATAGCCCAGACCGAAATATATGGGTTTTCTAGGGAAAATCAGGGTTTTTCGGTTTCGGCTCCGTAAACACGTTCCTTTCTACTCCTAACCACTTTATTGACTATTCCATTAGGTTACAACTACCATTTAGTATCAATTTGGGCAGCATAACCCCTAGGGAAACCCATTTTCCATTTTTACAACCAATGGCAATCCGGCGAAATTTCACCGATTAAATTACCCACAGCAGCCAGAATAGTCAATATACAAGAGTTTGGAAGTTACCTCAAGCTCCCAATAGCTTTTCCTTGACTTGAATGAAAACCCTAGGTGTTTTAACACCAAAAGAGGAGCTTCCAAACCTTAAAGAACATAAAGGAGTAGCTTAGGATCGGAGTTATACGCGTTAGGAGCTAGATCGTCGGAGAAATCGGCTTACCTTGCGAGTTCTCTTCTCCTTTTCTCCCAAAACCCTCTCAACTCTTTTTCTTTATTTTGGTTGCAGAATGGCGTCGAAATGCTGTAGGAGGAAGATGATGTTGCTTTAATAATCTTATGCCTATGTCATTGCTTATGTCATCAACAATTTTCCATTTTCGGATTTTTTTCAGAAATTCTGGCAGATTTCTGTCCAAACTTTGAAAAATCATAACTAATTCTAGAAAAATTGAATTGAAGTGATTCCAAAGCCTATAGAACCCTTATTGAGTCTAGTTCCAAGGAAAAATATATAATTTTGCTTAATGGAATCAAAAAATTCCCAGAATTTCAATCTTTGCATATTGTTCCAGAAATTTCACAGTTTTTCTGTGCTGACTTCAAAAATTCATATCTTTTTGTGTATAGCTCTAATTGAGTCATATGACCTATCAAATTAAAGCTTAGGATGTCTACTTTCATCCTGTAAAATTTTATAATTTTTTATTATCATTTAGTCTTTCAAAACCTTATGATAAGCTCACTGCCTCATAGGTGATTTTACCAAAAACATAATTATATTCCCCAAAATTCACCATTTTACTTTCTTAATACCCCAAAGATATTAGAATCATTAGGGGATAAATTTGAGCTCCTGCTAAATTGGGGCTTAGCAGTCCACTTAATTTAGGCTTATTCCCAAGCCTCGAGTCTCAAAATTCGGGGTATTACAAACTAAGGAAGGGCTAACTCAACCTAAGGAAAGTCACAACATATACTGAGCCGAACCAAGAATCTCATGGGTACAAGCTAGAAGGAGACACTGACAGGATAGTGGCGAAACATTGCCTTGTCCCTGTAAACCCAGAATGTGCTTGTGATCTGAGAGTTGTTTTAGGAGAAATTTAATGACAAGTACTTTCCCAAGTTAGTTAGGCTTGAAAGAGAATCATAATTTTTGTCTATACAGCAAGGTAGTGTAGAGAATTTTGATGATTATTTGTCTTGATTTATCTGATTGGCCCGTTACTCCTCCTACTTGCGGCATAGAGATGATAAGGAATGGAGTTCTGACATGTTGACCTGAGGTAAGACATAAGATAAAGATAAGGTTAGCCTCCCGACATTTCACAGTATTCAATAAGGCTATGGAAGCGTGCCAAATTATAGGGAACAACCTGAGGGATCTATACCCAACTAAAAGTAGCAACCGTGGTGAGCCTAGTAAGGGAAATTTTGCTCAGAAGTGGAAGGGTCAAGCGTGAAAATTAGGGCAGGGTGTTTACCATGTCATACGAAGAGGCGTGAAAATCCCCCGACCTGATTCAAGGTAAAGTCTTTTTTAATTGTAGTTTGCAGCAAGCTTTATTTGATTCGGGTGATGGTCATTCTTTTATTGCTTATGCTTGTGTGAAGCACCTAGAATTTCATGTTCATAAACTGCCATTTGACTTGGTTGTGTTGACGCTGATGGGTGTTAAAACTATGACTATTAATGCTTGTTTAAATTGTATGATAAAATTTGAGGGAGATAAGTCTACGGTTAATTTAATTTGTTTACCGCTTCAACAACTAGAAGTTATACTGGGGTTTAATTGGTTGGCGGTGAAAAATGTGTTGCTAGATTGCAGAAACAAGAGGACAGTTATCCTACTCCGTAGAAGGATGACAATGTAAATGCTAGTCTGAGTTTCCTTTTGATGGCTAAAGCTAAGAAATGCCTTAAGAAGGGGTGCCAAGGTTATATAGTATTCTTTTCCGTGCAGGCAGAGACAAAAGAAACTCTGGAGAATATACCCGTGGTAAAGGAGTCCCCTGAAGCATTTTCGGATGATCTTAAGGGATTGCCTCCTGAAAGGGAAGTGGAATTTATGATCGAGATTATGCCTAGAGCTGGATCTATATCAAAGGCCCCATATAGAATGGTCTCAAATGAGATGGCAAAGATAAAGGAAAAAATTAAAGAGTTACTTGAAAAAGGGTTCATTCAACCCAGTGTTTCACAATGGGGAGCTCTAGTACTCTTTATTAAGAAGAAATATGGGAGTTTGAGGTTATGTATAAATTAACAAGAACTGAACAAAGTAACTGTCAAGAACAAGTATCCACTTGCAATAATGGACGACCTTCTAGATCAGTTGTCTAGTTCTTGTGTATTTTTGAAGATTGATATGAGGTCATGTTATCATCAGCTATAAGTGAAAGCGGAAGATGTAGCAAAGAGTACTTTTAAGACTAGATATTGGCACTACAAGTTCCTAGTAATACCCTTCAGATTAACTAATGCACCTACCGTATTATTGGACTACATGAATCGTATTTTTTTCAGTATCTAGACCAATTTGTGGTGTTTTTTATTGACGACATTCTGATATACTCCAAGAGTAATCAAGAGCACGAGCATCATGTGAGAATAGTTCTAGGAATCTTACGTGAGAAGCAACTCTATGCCAAATTGAGCAAGTGCAAGTTTTGCTTTTCAGAAGTAAAGTTTCTGGGCCATGTCATCTCACAAGAAGTGGTCTTAATGGATCCCAGTAAAGTAGTAGTAGTACTGGATTGAAAGAGACCAGAGACTGTTGCTGAGATACATAGTTTTCTGGGTTTTATTGGTTATTATTGGAGGTTCATTTAGAATTTCTCCCGGATTGCCTTGCCGATGACCAAGCTCACACGAAAGGATCAACCTTTTAAGTGGGATGATCATTGTGAGAAGACTTTCACTGAGCTGAAGGAGAGGTTGATGACGACACCAGGGTTGATTATACCTGATCTCTGTTTGACTTATGTTGTTTCTAGTGATGCTAGTAAGCTAGGATTGGGATGTGTCCTTATACAGTAGGGCAGAGTGGTGGCCTATACTTCTCAACATCTGAAGTCTCATGAGATGAACTATCCCAGTCATGATTTGGAGCTCGTGGCAATCGTGTTTGCATTAAAGATATGGTGACACTATTGATATGGTATGACAGTGGAATTGTATTGTGACCACAAGAGTCTCAAGTATTTGTATGATCAGAAAGAATTGAATATGAGAAACCAGAAGTAGATAGAGTTGCTAAAAGATTACACCCTGGATATCAAGTATCATCCAAGAAAAGCTAACGTCATCACAGATGTTCTTAGTTGAAAGGTGGTGCTAGTGACATCAATGATGATAAAAAAAGGGAAGTTAATAGAAGCTTTTTAGGATTTAAATCTCTCAAACCAGACCCTATGTGCTAATTATAGTGTCACTTAAGGGGAAAATAATTTGTGGTATGAGATTGAAGAAGCTCAGATGCAAGATGAACAATGCAGTCTATTTGAACCATGATTGAACGATGAGGGACTCAAGATTATGATTTATTGCCTAGTGGATTAATTTGATACAAGAAGAGAATCTACGTTCCACTAAAGGCTGACCTGAGATAGAAAATCCGAGATAAGGCACACAAGAGATGGTATACTCTTCATCCTGGAATGACCAAAATGTAACATAGTTTGAAGTTTATGTACTAATTGTTGAGATTGAAGAGCGATGTGACAAAATATGTGGCACAGTGTCTTACCTGTCAGAAGGTAAATATTGAACATTAAAGGCCACCACGATTACTTCAAAGCCCTGAGATTATAGAATGGAAGTAGGAAAGTGTGGCCATGGATCTATTGGTAGGATTACCCAAGATTAGGAACTATGATGCGATCTAGGTGATTGTTGATCAATTCACGAAGTCAGCACATTTTATATTGATCAATGCCAGCTACTTTCCTAACAAACTGGCAGAGATATAAATCCAAGAGATAGTAAGCTCCATAGTACACCACTGAGCATCATTTATGACAGAGATCCTTGCTGTACTTCAAGGTTCTGGAGGGCTTTACATGAAGCTCTGGGTACAAAATTAAGGTTTAGTATGTCATATTATCCACTAACAAATAGGCAGTCAGAAAGGACTATTCAGACTTTGGAAGATACGTTAAGAGCGTGTGTCCTAGACTTTAAAGGGAATTGAGATAACTTCCTTCTACTTACTGAGTTTGCTTACAATAATTGCTATCATGCAAGCATTTAGATGACTCCATATGAAGCGTTATATAGGAGAAAGTGCCAATCATCTTTGTGCTGGACATAATTGTCAAAAAGAAAGCTGTATAGTATGGATCTTATTGATCAGACCACAAAGCATATTAAGATTATCAAAAAGAGGTTCCTAGTAGTGTAAAGTCAACAGAAAAGCTATACTGATAAATGGAGAAGACCTCTAGTATTTGAAGTCAGAGATCATGTGTTCTTGAGGGTGTATCTAGTCACAGGAATTGGTAGAGCGATTAAGAGAAAAAAGTTGAGCCCATGATACAATTGTCTATTTGAGATTCTTGTGATGATCGCACCTGTAGGATATAGAACAGCCCTATCCCTAAACTTGAGCAGATTCCATGACATATTTCATATCTCACAATTGGAGAAGTACAAACCAAACACTACACATATTATCGAACATGAAGATATCGATATGCAAGATGATTTCACTTATGCGGTAGAGCTGAAACGAATCATTGGGCGATAAGAAAGACGATCATACACCAAAGCATACCATTTGTGAAGGTGGTCTAGAAGGGATTATCCCCGAGGGAAGCAACTTGGGGAGCAGAAGCTAACATGAAGAGGCAAAGTTTATGTCTCAAGATGTGTTACAAATTTTGGGGACAAAATTTATTATACAGGGGGAGAATTGTAATGCCCCAAAATAAGTATAAGGGCTCAACAATTCCAAAAGAGAATGTAATCAATGTTAGATAAACATTTTCAAGGAATAAAGTGTGGATTATGACCCGAATTAGCAGTACAAAGTGCCCAAACCTAGTATTTCAATTTAATTATGGTAACAAAGTCTAAATTGGACTAAAAGAGAAGGGAATGGCACATAGTAAGAGGGACACCAAGTGGCAATCTCACTAAAATTGCCATAGTTAGGGGTGAAACGGGAAGAAAGAAATTTATCAGCCAGTTAGTCAGCAATTTCCTCTCCTCTTGAAAGAAGAAATTGACTATTAACTAAAAGGGTAAGATCTGTGACTAAATGGCTAATGAAATTAGTTAGGGTAACTTCATGGTTACATGCTTTTGGAGAAGTCACAAGATGTTGACACTTGGCACCATTAGATTAAGTCAAAAGTTCAAACAATTAATTCTCCCTCTCTCCTCTCAATTTTGGCTAAGGCATAGGGGGAGCTGAAGATATTTCATTTTATCACATCTCATTCTCTTCAGTTCGGCTAAGGCAAGGAGGAGGAAAGATAAAGAAGATCAAGTTAAGGTGAGCTCTTCTACATAGATTTTGACCTTATAGATCACCTCTAATGCTAAAAATATCTTCCCTAATCTTGTTCCTATTGATGACAACTTCATTTCTATGATTTTAGTTTTCTCAAGAAGAGGTGGTTTGTGTGTTTCAAGAAGAGCTAAAGGCTGAAAATCAAAGAACAATATAAAGGAGGTGCTAGAGGTGAGCAAGAGCAATCCTTTGATGTGTATATTGTGATTATTGGTTGAGAACTTTGGCTTGTGTAATTTTTCCTTATTTTTGAGTATATTAGGGTTTTGAGAGTTCATGATGTTTTGATGGTATTAATGGTGTCATGTGGTGTGTAATGGACATATGAAACTAGTTTAAGACTTAAATGGGAAGTTTAGAAATTGTGGGAATTTGAGTTTAATTTCTGGCCAAAATAGGACATTTTAAAGAAGTAGGAATTTAGTTGTTTGAAGGTTTCTTTTGTGTTCTACATGAAAAACTGTGTAGGGAGTAGCCCTAATTTTACCATTAGAAACATAAGTTAAATATTGGAAGTTTTGTCAATGAAAGTTCCGTATAGGGCAACTAGTTTGCATGGTGTTTTGAAATAATCAAATGATGTCTAAAAATTCTAAAATTTTCCTGTTAAATAGAGGATGTGTCAAGCTTTAAATGAGCCATTACCTTGTTCTTTTTGCTCTTGTTCAGGCATTGGTTTCTTATGCTTAAGGCATATATCATGTATGATGCTTTGTATGTATGTGCATATAATCAATTGTTAAGACTGTCAAGAATGTTACAAATGTTATGAATGTTAAGAATGCCAAGAATGTTACTAATGTCAAGAATGTATAGCTGCTGTGAATACTTTTATGTGATAATTGCTTACATGCTCTATGAAATTGTATGTTATATAAGTGAAATGTTACTACTGAGATTCATATGAATCTCACTCTTTCCAATGACAAGCCTACAGCCAAGATAAATGGATTAAAGGAGAAGCAGGTAAACAAGGGCGGCTAGAGCTTTCGGCTAAGAGATTAGGGTTTTGTGTTGGTTATCAAACTTTTGGATTAATGTAGATGATGTAAATATAAGTTCAATCTAGCAAAGGTGGACGTACTACTATAGACTTGTGTATTTATATTTAATCCCTGGTATGGGAACTAAGATAGGTGATTGTGCTCTGTAAACCCTACTAGTTAATGAATATAACCTGAAAATCCATCAGGAAATTTTGTTAAATAATCTAATATTAATGAATGAAATAGAACTGAATAGACCAAATAGGTTCGAAAAGTGGAAGTGAGACCTTATTAAACAGGTTTTAAAAAGTTTTTGAAAACCCACTTTATCATAGGACTGAATTCTATCTTGAAGTCGGGACCTCTAATAAGGTTTAAATTATCTTTTGGTCTCCCATTTACTTTATTACACATTTTCGAACCATATTCACAGTTTTCCAGTAAGGGGGTTACACACCTTTTATTCCACTTCAGGGTCAAATAAACCTTACTTTGGATTCGCTTCCTCTAAATCCTCTTTAGGATTTACTCCTTCTAGGTGTATCTCAAGGCTCAAACTTACATGAGCAAATCCATATTTCTCAAAGGCTCACATTCCCAAGTAATTTAGGTTTAAATCAATATTTAGAGGCAACAACAAATAACTTGCTCTATTTCTATCTTATTGCAAAAAGAGTTCATATTCAAGAATGGGTTTTTCAATATGGTCATCATCCAAAAGAATTAAATCTTTTGTTTCAATGCTTTTAGAACTCTTTAGGATCATAACTATCTTAAATAAAAAATATTATGAATTATTATAAATTTTTTAAGATTCTTAAATGAGTAAAAATAAGAAAAATAGTATTGAAAGCCTTTAAATTGGATCTAAACATGCTCTAAGAAATATCAAACATATATCAAAATGAAGATCTTGAATTTAGGGATTGTTAGAAACAAACTACATCTCAATCAAAGTTCAAACGCCTCCTCACGTGCCCCTAGAAGGAAGAGGAATGAAAAAATTATTGAAAATTAAAAAAATCCAGACAAAGCCTACTCTCAGCAGAGGAGAGTGAAATCCACGTGCCACCTTAAACCCCTCTATCATCAACACGTGTCGAATAGACAAGTACCATGCACCTGCACGTATTAGGAAAGGTATGCCACGTGGTGTCAGGGTATACCACGAGCCTATAATGGCCACATGGTGCTTTTCTACCATGTCTTTTCTTTTGGTATTTGTTTTTTTAATGTTTTTTTGAAGCGTCAAAAAGACACCATTTGGAATTATGGAGGTTATCTTCAACCTCAAACCAAATCGATTACAAACCTGGTAGATCCCTGGGTCGGGTCCGTCGGACCAAATTCCTTTCATCTTCCATAACTTCATCATCCAAACTCCATTTTGAATGTTCTTGATGTCGTTTTCTTCATTTTTTTTTGCTCTACACAATTAGACCAATTTTGAAGACAGAAAAATATTATTTCACCTCACTCAATCTCAAGTTTCAAAAGGTTGGTTATCCACTACATAACCGTCGTTTGCTTGCATCTCCCACACTACTTCTGCACTTGTTATGTGTGTATTTAGATTCATTTTCTATTTTTTGGATCATTTTTTAGAATTTCAGGGCTACAAAGATTTTGTTTCTTTCAAAAACCAACTCAAAAGAAAAACAATAGCCCTCAGTTTTGTCTTCTCAGAGTGTGTTTGTTCTCTATACCATCGTTTAATGAAAGAAACCCACCAATAAAAGAGTTCACTTTATCTACTAGTATTTTAATTGAATAGAATTTTAAACACATTAGGTATGAATTATATAGAATTTTAACAAAATATATAAACCTTCTGCAAACATATAGGGAAGCAAATCTATTGAGATCCTCCCAAATTTATATAGAAGCATCACATTAGGATCTATATATTGCATATGTGCAAAAAAAATAACAAACAAAAAGATGCAACAAGCCATAAACATATTCAGATAATAAGGCCTCAAATAAAAACCAGGCTCTAATACCACTGAAGGAATTTTGTATCTAGAATCCAATTGACTTACTGAGTACCCACGTGAGATTGGAGTACCGATCCGGACTCCAATCACGTTATATGGTAAATCGCCATTAGAGAAAAGAGAGCCAGAGATAACAGTTTTTAAGAAGTTTTTCCATTAGTGTGTCAACTTCTTACTCCCACAAACTGTATTCCCATTATATCATGCATGAGAGTTATACGATTTAAATTTCAAATCACACTAGTATAGAAAAGGGTTTTTAGACCGAACCATTTAGACCGGTTATATCGGATAAAGTCTTAAATATATGACTAGTGGCAATTTTGTAATTAACTTCAACTTTTAAGACCGGTTATATTAAAATAAGGTCTTAAAGGATGATCTAAAGGATGATCTGCTTCATCCATCAAGATGAAAAAATCCCGAGCTGCTTCATTCCCCATAAAAACCGGCTCAAAGCTGTGCACTTCTTCGTTGAAGTTGTCGCCTTGAAATCCAAACGCATCACGCATAGCATCATTCACAGGATCATCTTCATATACTTGAACGCCTACTTGAGAACTTTGAGAAAGAGCATCATAATATCTAATGCCGACCTTCTCACCATAAACTGCCCAGAACGTATAGTCCTCAGGGAAAGGCTTCACAAGCAAATGTTCCTTCACAACATTTCGTGCATACCACTTCTTGAACTTGCATTTTCGACACGGACAGACGATCTTGCCGTTACAGCTGGCATGAGTGAATGCGAAATCTAAGAAACTGTTTAATCCATACAAATATTCAGGAGAATTGCACGGCAACCTTATCCATGATTTATCCTTAGCTACAAGTGAGAGAGAAGAAAGTATAGAGAAGAAGATGAGTGAGAAGATAATGACGAATGCCTAGAACCTTATATTCTGAAATTCCAACGTTTATACTTTTGTAGCGGTTCTTAAACCGCTACACTAACCGCTACAGTTATAAAATATTAGTATCGGTTATATATATAAAACCGCTACTAATATTCAAGCCGTTACACATTGGTGGGAAATTCAAAATTTACTTGTTCAGTATTAGTAGCGGTTATATATATAAAACTGCTACTAATATTCAAGCCGTTACACATTGATGGGAAATTCAAAATTTACTTGTTGCGTATTAGTAGCGGTTATATATATAAAACCGCTACTAATATTAAAGTCGTTGGACAGCAAATTTAAAAATAATTTTTAATTTGTAGCGGTTATACATAACATAACCGCTACAAATGTGCACAAAGGCGGCAAATTTCAAAATTCAAATGATGAGTATTTTTTGCGGTTATTATTTTAACACCGCTACTAACATATATATAGTTGTAGCGGTTTCTCTTGAGAAACCGCTACAATTATATATATACATTTGTAGCGGTTATACATTATAGAACCGCTACAAATCTATATATTTGTAGCGGTTTTAAGTTAAAACCGCTACAAATATATATGCTTTATTTTTTTTAAATTTAGATATAAATAATTCATAAATTAAACAACGCGATCTAATAATATAAATATAATTATATTAAACACAATAAGAAAGTTCTGAAATAAAAACTCATATATATATATATATTTACAAATGTTTAAACAAAAAAAATGTCCTAAACTAAGTAGCTGGGGGCTGATCATCTGGTGCTCCCTTAGGTGGGGCTACCTCAAGTGCCACTGGATCGGGCCGCTGCGCAGAGTGAACCGCACCATCGTCATTAGTAGGAGGAGGAGCAGGAGTAGGAGGAGTAGTACTCGGGACGACGTAGCGAGGGACAGGGGGAACCGCTGGATGCTGCTCGTTAGGGAACAGGTGACTCTATACTCCCTCGAGCATGTTGTTCACGATCTCACGCCACTGCGTCTGCTGAGCGTACATCATATCAGCATGGAGCTGCAGGTGCTACTGTTGCTGCACCTGTATCTGCTGCTATTGCTGCGCCATCTGCTGCTCCAAATCTAACCGCAGTTGGTCAATAGACTCGTCCCTCCGACGTCTGACCCCTCTAGAGCTGCCAGCCTCAGAGGCGGCGCTCCTGCCGTAGACCATGCTGGGTCTGGCGCCTATCCCTATCCCCCGAACGCGTCCGGGGTTCTCAGCCTGAGGCAGACCCGCCTTCAAAGGAGCCGTCGGGTCCACTGACCCCTGTGACTCCTCAGGCTGGGTCTGTCGCAGCTCAGCTTGCGACTGCTGCATCCGCTCTTGCCATTTTATGAAACAATTACTAATTAGCATTTTTCATTATTAACTTGGTTTTATAAAAAATATAATAATAAAATTACTTACAATGGCCGCCTCTGCCTGCTGAGAGGTCGCAGTCCCGTCACAGTGCCTATGTGTGATGGCGTACAGCTCCCCATAGCCCGTCTGACGGTTCTCCTGCTGTGCCTTCGTCTCCTGAAACAAATACAAAACAATAATTAGTATTATGAAATAATCAGCTAAAAGTAAGTGATATTTTGAAAAGTTACCAGCTTGCTGTAGGTCACAGCAAAGGTCTTCGATCCCGCTATGTGGTGGATTGTTTGCTACGCCCGGATCTCGGTGTTCCTCTGAGAAAGCTCCTGGAAAAAAAAATATTAAATGTATTATAATTTAAAATTAAATACAAATTAAATTGAAATTATAATTTAATATTTAACAATTACAAAATTATATATCAAAAATCTAATAAATACATTACCTGCGCCTCAGGACTCCTCCTGAACTGGACAAAACGCGCCCAGTCGTTCGGCGGCACGCCGTCTGGGATACTCTCGATCAGCTGCTCCAGAGGCATCGTCCCGTCCTTATCCACCCTGTGGAAGAGACGGTTCCTCCTATTCCTCCAGGCGTCACCCATCTTCACGAGGGCGTACCTCTTCTGGTTGGCCCGTGTAACACCCCAATTTTCAATTAAAGGCTAATGGTGATTATTGAGGATAATTATCGAATTAAAGTGGAATAATTATGGGTTTGGCGGCTATATTAATTAATATGCCATAATTGTTGGGAAAATTGAAAGAATGGCTCTAAATTAGTGTTTAATGGAATAGATTAATTACTAATTAAGAGGGTATGAGATGTGACATTAATGGATAATGAAGTGGTTAGAGTAACTAGTTGGGTTACTTGCTTTATTGAAGCCAATGAAAAGTTGACATGTGGCAAAAGGAGGTGAAGCAAGAGAGTGAGGAAAAGCCAAATGAGATATTTTAATAATTTCTCTCTCTCTTTCCTCATTGTTTTCACTGAAGAGTGTGGGAGGGAGTATCATTTATTCATCTTCTCCAACTCATTTCCCTCTCTTCCTTTTCTCTCTCACATTCTCTCTCTTCTCTCTCTTGTGCAGCCATTGTTGGCCAAGAAAGAGGAAGTGAAAGCTGGACTTTGAGGTAAGCAAATGGCCCCAAATGCCAAAATGCTCTTCATTAATATTGTTCCTTGAGCTAAGAGCTTTCATCCTATGGTTGTAGTTTCTCCATTGGTGGTGATTAGAGGAATCACGAAATTATGGACTTGGGAGAAACATGAAGTGCCTTTGGGAAAGTTGTTGAGGTGAGTGAAAGCTTCATTCTCATATAAGATTTGTGGCCATTGGTGAGGCCTTGAATTTCTGGAATTTTAGCCCTAATTTTTGTGATTTAGGGTCTTGGGGAGTATGGTATGTTTTTGTTATAGGAATGGTGCCTTGTTTAGTGTTTTGAATTGTTAGAATTGCATTGAAGCTTAAATGTGAAGTTTGGCACCTTTTTGTGTTGGTTTTGTGCTTTGGTCAAAACAGGGCATATAAATGGGTTGTGATTTTGGTCATTTTGAGGTTACCATTGTGTTCCTTGAGTGATTTTGTGTGGGAATAAGCTTGGTTATTAATTTTGGAGTTATTGAACACTTTGGTAGAAAATTGGAAATCTGTTTGGTTTAAGCTCTGTTTTGCGCAGTAATTTTGTATGAGCATTTTGAATGACCAAATGGTATTGGAAAATTCTGAAACTTTCCAGTCTTAAATTTCATATCCCAAGCTTCAAAATGGACATATATTTTGTGTCATTTCGTTGAGTATTCTGTGAGATATGGTTGTCCAAAGTTTGGGATTGAAACAGAACTCTGTTTTGGGGGCAGTGATGAGTGTTGTGTAATTCTGGAATTGTGTAGTGATTTCCAGTGAAGGGCTATATTTTTCCTTGAAAGAGGACTCATATACCTTTCATTTGGCTTTGGAATCACTCCGTTTCGATTTTTCTAGAATTAGTTATGGTTTTTCGAAGTTTAGCCCAGAGTTAGGAAATTTCTGGGCCTCGGCCCAAACCTTTCTGGCCTGTTTTGGGCCGCGGCCCATGAGTGGCGGGCCGCAGCCCACGGTCTTCTGACCATATTTGGGCCGCAGCCCAAGGAAGGGCGGGCCGCGGCCCACCCTTGTATTCCAGCACTTTGTGTTTTCGAAAGGAGACCTTCAACCTTTTGTTTCCCAACCTTTTAGGGCTTTCATTAGAGGCATTTGTGGTCTCTTAAGAGTCCTAAATGATAACCATTTAAGTGATAAGAAGTCATTGAGAATTTGGAAAAGAGAATGATTATATGTCCTTGATTTGGTTATAGGGTTTGATATTCGCCTTGATCATGGTTTGACATCCGCTCGGATCGCGAGTAGCCAATGCTGGAGCATACGTGGAAAGAATAAGTGTAGGGAACTTACCTCTCCTGCATGTATTGATATTTGTGTTTGTGTATTGATGCATGTTACTGCTTTGCTTGATTATGTGAAACATATATGAATGATTGAAGCTCTGTTTCTATTTATGCTATGGCCATGAGTATGTTGTTGAAATATTGAGCATGCGGATATATCATTATGTGAACATGAGTTATTGTGATGCAAGCATGTCATGCATTAAATACTTATCTTACATGCATAGTGGTATCTGTTTCCTACTGGGATTCTCTAGAATCTCATCCTCCCCTACCAACATTTTAGATAGGACAAGTAGCTCGAGGGGAGCAAGCGACTAGGGGCGGCGAGAATCCCTTATGGGCATTTGGACTTGGTAGTGGTTATCATGCTATTTGGGATAATGGTAGTGGATTTTGATGTATTTAGAATTGTATATGTTGTAGAAGTGTATTTGGAATGGATTAAGTATTTGTGTAATCCCCATTAAGGAATTGTAATGGGCGTATTGCCCTATGAACCTTTAGTGAAGATATGAACTCGGAATTGTCGGGATTGTTATTGTGCACTCTGATATATCATAAATGTTAATTATCTTCGCAATGTAATTGTATTCGAAATGTGAATGTGAGACCAGGTTAAAGTGTTTGTGAAATGTATTTGTGAAAACCCCATCTTAAGGATGGGGAATGTAAATGAATTTGATTATTATTGGTCTCTATTTCACTCTAATGATGTAATTCGGATATAATTACGGAGGGGGTTACAGCTCGGACGGCAAACCGCAGCTGAAAAAAAATTATTTAAATATCAATAATTATAAAAACCATAATTTAAAAAAAATTAATTGAATAGAATTAATTACAAAAAATATTAATTAAATAATTTTAATTACTTGAACCACCTCCTCCCTAGCCTGGTCCTTCGGCCCCCTCGGAACGTGCCTCCACGTCAAGAAGTGAAGGGGGAACCGCATCCAATTCGCGCCCAGGTTGTTCAGGAAGCGGTTAAGCAGGTGACCCCCATTGTGGATCGGCTGGTCAGTGCCCTCATTCCACGACACTATAACTCGGAGGGTCCGGTCCAAGCTGTTCACACCGGCCACGTTTAGCCTCCTCGTCGAAACGTTCCCCTGCTCGTCTGCACAGTTGACCGCACGTTAGATAAATTATAATTCAAAGTTAACATTTCTAATTTAAATAAATAATTTACTAAATTAAAAAATTAATTTACCTTCGACTTGCACCTCAAACCCAGTGGACCGCGAAGACGACCCTCGTGGGTTGTTCTGCTCCCGAGCGTCCTCCTCATCGAGGAACTACTCCATCTCCCTGAACCCAATCGGGATCTCGAACTCCTCCTCGTTGAGGAAGTCCTCAACGCTAATATCTGGCCTCTCCACCTCAGGCACCTCTGGTGCAGTCGTCGCCTGTGGGATCGTCTGCGGTGCCTGTGGGGGATGGGCTGAGATGCCGCGGTAGCCCTGCCTGTGAGCTGCCCCCTCCCTCTGCCCCCTGCCCGGCTGCTGCCACCCCGTAAAATCGGTCTGGGGACCTCAGGGGCCTTCCCCTTATCTTGTCCTGAAGCCATATCAACTGTAAAGATTAAAAAAAAAATTAGTCACATTATTATGCAAAAATATAATAAAAATACAAATATAAATAAAATACGTGTTATATACGTACCTCAAGTGCAAATACTGAGAAATACTGAGCAAAAACTCCTATGACGTCTGAACGCTCAAATCTCGAAGAAATCACTCAGAGAAACCTCAGGAAACAAAATGAGCAAAAGGAGAAATGAAGGACGCGGGGGCTTAAATATGCCAGATATTAGTAGCGGTTATTAAAATAACCCTACTGTAACCGCTACAAATAATTAAATTTTTAGCGGTTCTACAATAACCGCTACAAAAGATAACAACGTTTGAAATTCTGTAGCGGTTATTGCCCAGAACCGCTACAAATGTCGAGACTCTTGAAATTCTGTAGCGGTTATAGGGGCATAACCGTTACAAACTTCTGACCTTTGGTATTTTGTAGCGGTTCTGTTGCTGTAACCGCTACAAATAACCGCTACACTGTTGGCGCACCAACTGGCGGGAATATTGTAGCGGTTTCTATGCATTAACCGCTACAAAAAAACCTTGCCGCTACAAATTTGTAGCGGTTTAGGTAAAAACCACTACAAATACTATAATTTGTAGCGGTTTAATATAACCGCTACAATTGCACCGCTACAAAATACCTTTTTTTTTGTAGTGCCATTTGCAAATGGCCATTGCATCCTAGTAGTTTTGTATCATGTATCTCGCTCCTACAGTAAAAGATGAGGGGAGGATTATCCTCTTCCCTGTGGTTGATGCATCAGTTTCTCCTTGAGTTATTGCATCGATTAAACCCCTATACAAATCCACTCTGATGTCCTTCTTATGCCTGTATATGTAGGACAACCTTTCGCATTCCACCATCGCAAAACCGTCAACTATGAATTGTTGTAGTAGCCGCTTAGAATGTAGCAACACAAATTGCTCTTCACGCCTGTCCATCAATCTGAATGCCAAGTACTCTTGAATTGTTAGTGTTTTCATATTTTTTGTGGTTGCTTGTGAATGACTGTTATGTTCCATAAATGAGAGGTACCCATTATCACCATAGTGGAAACTGAGTGGGTATTGCAGAGGTAGATATGCATTGTGTAATTCATCGACACATATCAGAGTGCTTGCACAATTATATCTCTCTTAAAGCAGGACCTGTCAAAGTGCCCCACTACCAGTGCTGCAATCTCTAATGCCACAGGTAGGTCGTAATTCCTCTGCCTATTGCTTGATTGTCTAATAAGTCAAATCCTTATGTCAGCAAGCTCATCCCGCTTTAAAATTTCTGCAGCCATCCTATACTATCGAACCAAACTATTGTTTTGGTCCAGGCATGTTTCGATTACCCTCACTATAGTTTCATCAAGCTGTGTGCCATCTGAGTTTCTCCTGCAAGTATATCATGGCACGCAAAATGAGGAGAAGCATATAAACTGAGCATTTTGATGGGATATTGGATGTTTTTTTTGTAGTAGTCACCTGACTTATGTAATTCGATTTGCTACTTCATTTTTGATGTCATATATGTATAGTTGAGAGTATACTGGTGTTCTTCCTTCAGGGGGCAATAAGCTTCCTAGGTAATGATAGTTTTGGCCACACATTTTAAATGAATATGACCCCTGCCCATTACGATTGATAGAGTGGTCTATCCCCCCCCCCCCCCCACATAGATGTGAATCCAAACATACTGTTATACACTTTTAGTACAAGCTTTCATTAGATATATTAGATTAGATAGATAGATTACATGGCCTTCTCTCTCTACATCTATTCTTCTGTGGGGCCACTTTTTGTTCATTATTCTTTAACCCTTTCCTTCTATCTCCATGGCACCAATCGTGGTTTTTATTAAGCAACTTCAAGCTATCTGCATTCGCACGATGCAAATAATAAGTGAGATTGGGAAATCGTGATTCTTTTACTTTATCCATCTCATTCAAAACAGTGATATGTGAAAGGAAACAGTTCCTCTGAACCAATATGACACTAGAATATTAACAAAAATTATGATTCCAAACACACAAAAAATGGTACAATCGCTCTGCACCGTGCTTTTCCTCTACAAAACTATTTTTGGGATGGCTAAGCACAATTCCAAATACACCCACAAAACATTTATCAAAATGTTGCATTATATTTAACATTGTTCAATGGGGAATGAGTTAAATTCACACAGAAATTGTTCTCACAAAGATGAAGTTTCATGATGGGCATTATTATTTTTAATTGGAAAACAAAATTCTTCGCCCCAAGATGAAGTTTGCTTCTACTCTTTGTATTGTTTTTTTATGTGCGTGCAGTTTTTATTGGTGGGAGAATAATGGATGAGAGAGACAAAGAGACGAGAATGGGGTTTATGATTTTTTTTAGAGTCTTTTGTTTTTTTTTCTTACAAATAAAAGTGTCAACTTTTATTATTACTCCACAATCCGTTTTATAACAGCATCTATCAAAATTTCGCAATTCAAAATGTTAATAAAAGATAATAGGTTTGTAAAATATGTATTTTTCTTTTCAATTATACCTTTATCTATAAAGAACCTAATGTGTACAAAAATTTATCCAATAATAAATTAAGGGTAAGAATATATATTCATTTGAAATATAAATGGGACAAAACAATTTTCTCTGTACCTTATAAATAGGACAACATATGTATTTTGCTATCCTTTTATCATGACTTATAAGTCACATAATCAGTTTTTCATATAAACATACAATTTTATCTTTAATTTATTATTAGGTAAACCTTTGTACTTATAAAATTCAATGCGTGTTAAATATAGATAAAGTAAGTAAATCCTTAAACTTTAAAACTGAGTTTAAGAGATTTAATATTTCTAATAAAATATGTTGAAAGCAATGTTTTTGGAACCGAACCGGACCAGACGGTTTGACCGGTCCTACCACCGACCGGAGAACTAAGCGGCTCGAGTCACCCCTGAAAACCGCTTTTCATGATAACCCATTTTGAGGCGGTGTAAACTCGTCTTTGAGCCGGAAACTGGAGTTAATTCGGGAGCAGGAACGGTCCTGAAGTAATCGTCCAGTCTAGGTTTCCTGAAATTTTCGATGGCTTTATCAGTGACAACTCTATCATGACACCTATGATGAGCAGCTCTCTCTTTATAGACATTATTACATGCCTATGACTGCCTTCTGCCACAATATTGTTAGATATAAACCAGTCTTTTGTATGAAGAAGAAGATGATGATGAAAGAAGAGGAAGAAATAGAGGTCACCGGAGTCGAGAACCAAGAGGAAAGATGATGGATGCAACGAAGAAGAACACTTTAGAGAATGAAAGAGAAATAATAAAATATCAACATATCACTTTTATATTTATCTTGTGTGTTTGAATTGTTCACCTATGCAGAACTTGAAAACCGTGTCTTAACTCTTGGAGATATGTGATTTTACAGCACATTACTTTCTCTTTTTTGGTAGAAGATTTAAACCCCTTTTTTATTCTTATAGTTATTCTAACTTTAAATTCTGACATGTACGAATGTACCCCTATAAAGTATTTAAAATGCTAAGTCATTTTTGTTTTTAATTCCATACCATTTTTTATTTTAATTAAATTTCACATACTACGGAGAGATAGTTAATTCAATGATTATAAGGTAAATTTATAACTATGGCCTCATTTATAAATGGGTATTTCTCAACTTTTTCTTCTCTATCTATCTTTAAATTATTTCTTCATTTGTATAATAAATAGGGATAAAATTGTTACAATCTTATTTATTACATTGAAACTTGACTCATAAATAGGATCAAAGTAGTATGGTTTAAATGTCTTTCAAGAAACTCATGCTTGAATCAATTAAGAGCCACTAATATTTGACAAGTCATGAAATCATTATTGTTAATGCATTTTGTAATGTTGATGATTGATTTAATGTTCTTCCTTAAATGGTATTTCATGAGTTTATCAACTTCATATGAATTAGACTGAAGATTAATTGTAATATATAATATATATTATTTTTAAATTTAATTATTACATCATCGGTCTGACTGAACGGCTCAACCGTTCCAACTAGTTAGACCATGACCCGCTAACTTTTCTGACTCGATATTCGGTCCGACTTTTAAAACATTGGTTAAAAGTAACATAAAATTGGGAGGAGTATTAGTAGTATATTGATGGAAGTTGCAGGTACATGGTAATAAAAGTTTACACTTTTATTTGTAAGCAAAAAAAAAAAAACCAGGAAAAAGTGTCAGAAACCCCATTCTCGTTTCTCTTTTTCTCTCATTCATTATTGCTGAAAACGATTTTTGTGTACATTTGAACTCATTCCACACTTCAATGATTTCAAATGCAGTATTTTGATAAATATTTTGTAAAGTGTAGCTTTTAAGTATTTTTTACTGTTTAATGATAACTTCAAAGAAATATCTTAAAAGACGGATCGGACGACGAGCCGGAAAGGTCAACGGGCCATGCTCCAAACAATTAAATCGGTCAGGCAGGTAATGCAATAATTAAATTTAACTTAATATTACATACATATGTAATTATATAAACATAGTTAATCTAATTAAAAATAATATTATCTACATCTATAATCATATCAACATTTTCACCTCTTCATATTCATTTCTCACCCTCTAAATATTATTTAAATATTAATTAGTAAAAAATAGATAAGAATATAGAGTGTAAAATAACTATATGAAAAGTAATTTTAAGGGAGCAGATATTCTCATAATCCTTTTTCTCGTTTTTTTCTCAGAATCCCATCTTCACTATTAGATGAAAAACATGAATGACTCTTATATAATATTTTCTAAAACTATGATTATAGTGTTTTCTAAATTAATTTTTTTCATTAATTTTGTTTTTATTACATTTATGAATTGTGTAGATCATATTTTGAAAGTTTAAGTTTATTCATTTATGTTTAAAATAATAGTTTTATAAAATATTAAATCTGACCCATTTATTTCTTTAAATCTAATGATGGATATAAGATTCTAAGAATAAAATGAGAAAAATAATTCTGAGAGGATCCAAACCCTTTAAAAGTATAAAGATTGATAATAGTTATAAATAAGATTAATAACTTTCAAAAAATATTTATAATTTAAAAATAATAATTATAAAACGATCGCTTATATTTATAATCAAACAAAAATATGTACCCACCATCAATTTAAATATATTTAATACTACATATTTTTCCTTTGATAGATTTTTGTTGATAAATCTTAAAGAATATAATCACAATCAAAATTCCCACGATTTTAGCATTCATAATTCATGTTCTTCGAAACAAACTTTTTCTATTTTGGTAGATTTTTATCCATAAATATTAATTAATATAATCACAATTAAAATTAAAATTTCCACCATTTCAGCAACCATGATTCATGTTCTCCAAAACAAACTTTTTCTATTTTAATTTCCTTATTTTCATCGTTCTTGAAGGCTCTGAGACGTTACTCTCCACTCTCTCCTGTCTGCATTCACCATTGTAGTTTCAAAACTCAAATAAATCTTGTTTCAAATCTATATCTGAAGCTAATGAGTTGATCTTTAAGGTTCATAGTCTGTATTGATTTTCATCTTTTTTTCTTGGTCGTCTTTTTGTTCTTCATATTTCAATTTGTGATTTTTCCTCCAATCAAAAAACCTGGCCGGTTCTCTTCAATCTTTTCCGATTTCCAGCTTTTAAGTGGTTTTTAGCTTAAAAACTGGTTCGTAGTGGTCCATCTTGGCTCAATAGCTCAAACGGCTAAAGTAAGAAAATGGAATGCCCTCCCCTTAGGTTGACAGTTGGTCGAACAATTCAATCGTCTAGTTCGGTTCTAAAAACATTGGCCTAAAGTGTACTTGCCAAATGTTTAAGGTGTACTCGATGTAACACCCTTGTTCAAATACCCATTTGCTTTATAAAAACTTCATAAAAATGTGGAAGTGTTGTGGAAACAAAACCTTGGATTCCCCTAATATACAAAATAAGCATTGGGCATTTGAAGCCCAAAATATAGACCACAAAGCTCAGACAAACACTACATAATCCATTAGCCCAAACACACTCTTAAAGAAATAGGCATAACTTTAAGATGGGCCCATCCCAACAACACCACAAAATAAGATAATGTACTAAAAAAATTCATTCGTTCATCTTCTTCAAGATTCGACTGTTTCCAGAAGAGAAAATTACATTGAGGGTTTCAAGCAAGAAAAAATATTACTCTAAAGTCCCTTAAAATCTCCATTTTGCTATGGGACCTTATGGTAATATAATTAAATTGTAAAAAGACATATACGCCCTTAATAAAACACCAAAATTCACCAGATTCAACCTTCCACATGAACCCAAAATCCCTTTCAATCTTCAGCGTCTCTCCCTCAACCTTCCACATGAGCAATCATTGACGCCTATTCGTCGGTTAGGTGACCGGTTCGCTAGTTTTGTGGTCAAATCGGCCAATCCGATTTTGATAATCATGGGTTTCATTGTGTTTGTGTTGGACTTCAAATTTGTGCTATGCTTTTGGGTATAGTGTGCTATGTTTTTGCATTAAAAGTGGAAATAAATTAACATAGGGTGAAAGTTTTGTGGTTGGAACATCTAGGTGCAAAGATAAAATGTGATGTTAATAGATACAACGATTGTTGTTAATAAAGTTAGTAAACTTATTAATGACAATTGTATTGTGTTGGGACTCTGATCGAAGAACAACCAAACCAAAGGGATCAAGCAAAAGGGCATTTAAGGAAAAGATGGGAAAGAGTTTTTTCTTCTTCTTCACATCCAAAAGCACAAAGATTTGATGAATTTAAATGATGCAAATTAAAAATGTCAGGAGATGGAATTGCATTATTCATTGTATCTCTGGAATCCAATTTCCTGGAACCTGCAGCTCCTTCGTTTTCTATATCCACGGGATACAACTCTTGCTACTACTCACATGCCTATCTCAATTCTGAACAATTTAGATAAGCTAATTTAGAATGATGATTCTTCAGTATCTTATTGTAAAGGATGAAGTGACTTCGCTCTTAGAAACTCAAATGAATTCTTTAAATGACCCTTTCTGAAAGTTTCTTTGGAAAATTCAAATTCCTGCTAATCCATCCATCATTCAAACTAATAATTGATGTAGAGCATAGAGCACTCAAGCCCTCCAATGGAGTAAAGGTCGTTGAGCGAACGGAGAAGAAAAGTCATGCAAAGGTCATATTTTTCAAAAAAAAAAACAAGAAATATAAAAACCAGAAACATTTTAAAAGTTTTTTGTATCTTTAGTTTTCAAAAAACATATTACTATTTTTTATTCTTAAAAACACGTAACTAAAAATTTAATTAATAAGTATTTTAAAAAAAAACAAAAAATTGTTTTCAAAACAAGAAAGGCCTAAAACATTAGAAGTTAGTCATACCATGCACAAAACATAGTTTAATAAAAACAGTTTTATAAAATTGTCAAGTTTTAAGAACAATAAAACCAAAAAAAATTGTTTGGATAATTGTTTTAAACAAATGTTTTTGAAGAGATGTGGTGTGGCCATCACCAACGATGACATGATAGTGATTAGCATCGGTGGTGTGTTGTTGATAGTAGTCAAGTGGTAGCCTAAAAAAAAGAAAACACCTAAAAACTGTTTGGATTTTTTTTATTTTTAAAAACAACTTATTGAAAATAGTTTTCTAGGCAAGTTTAACTATCATTTTTTATTTTAAAAAATAAAAAAAAAACTGTTTTAAAAACAAAATCAAACAGGGACTTAGAATCTCTGTAAATGTTATTAAAATGGCCAAGCTTGGTCAATGAAATATCAAAGAGTTCGATTTTCTGATTTTCACAAAAACTAACACAAACCTGATCTTCCAATTGGACCAATTATCCCCAAAAGGTCAAATTTTTGAAAGAACAAAGAAAGGAGTCTAAAAACAAACTCGCTAAAACATCTCAAGACTAGCATATCATTAAAGTACTTTTTCAATCAACTCAAAAATACATATGGAAGACTAATTTTGACTTAATTTTTGCTATTACACTCTTTTGGAAGCAGGTTGAAGCCAAGAAGCATCTATATGAATTTTCTATTAAAAGAAAAACATCAGATTGAACAAAGAATTGTAGTTACCTGATGCAAAAACTAAAAAGAGGTTAAAGATATAGAGCTTTATATGTGGTATAATATTGATTGGACAGGTGTAGAGTTCTCATAAGAGGCAATTGAGTATGGGCTAAGGTGCAAAGTTGTCCCAGAAGTTTTCATTGAAGAGCAATGTTGCTTTGGAAGTATTTTCATGATCAATGTCACCTTGAAAGTTTCAATATATAACAATGTTGCCCCATACCGTAAAAAACTAACGTTAACCATTAAAAAATTGACGTTGACTATTAACTTTTTAAGAGAAAAGGGCAACACTGCTCCATTTTAACATTTTTCAGGGCAATATTAAATGTAAAAAAACTTTCAGAATAACATTGCTGCTCTGTAAAAACTTTATAGACAAATTTACACTTTAATCCTTTCAGTATTGCAAATGTCAAATATAAGAAACAAATCTCTTGCTTCACCAGTAGGTATAGCCATAACACCAAAAATCCCTCACTATGGATGTCTCTCACATTCATACTGAGCAAACTGCTAAGTCCTGTCCTCTCAAAATCTTCCCTAAAATTAGATGAGAACAAGTGAACAAATGACCCAAAATTTTTTATTTAATCACAATTTGAACCTTATAAAACAAATAATAGTAATGTAAACTTCTATCTCTGACTCGTACTCACAAACACACTCACTCTGTAACTATTATATGGTTTTGAATCATGTAGTCGTGAATTCTAAGAAAAGTAAGTGCTCTTAAGATAGAAGAGATTACTAGATCAACTAGCATGGAAGCATATAAGAATTTGTTTCAAGAAACTAAATAGACATGTAAAAGATGATAAAATGAGAGAGCAATTTCTAATGTAAGAATCTGGACATTGTCTTTGTGGTTACCTAGCTGATGTTGCTCTTTATTCATGGAAAACAAATGCATAGGCATGTCATGTAGGACTAACAGCCCTTGCAAGAGAAGGGGTCAAAGATCCACTTCTAGTTCCAGATTCCATAACCAAGCAACCATGATGATATGACTATGCATTTTCAATAGATTTTAGATATAGTTTGATATGTTTGGGAAGTAGTTATTAATGCAAAATATAATTTAATGGATTTTCTTAATTCTTAAGTCTTATTTGAGTTATATCTTATAAGAGACATGAAAGTAGACTGACTGTATGGATTATTACTATTATTATTATTATTATTTTCCATAAGATATTGCCCCAAGCATTTATAATTAACCCATGTAAACATTTATACCCTATAAGGAGGTAAACAATTCAAACTCTTCCAGTTTATTATAACACCCTTTAACATTACAATACGAATATATGTGTGTGTGTGTGACAAAGTCAATCATATCAAAGTTTATTATATCGTTAGATAAGAAATCACTTCTTAAAAGTTGGAATGTTTTTTCCATTGGAGAATTATATCACATCAAGATGTTGAGTACGAAGTTATGCTTCCCAAGTTTGATACAGTAAAATATTGGTCAGATAATGCATTTTCAAAAGAGTTTTATTAGCAAGGACAAAAACGTGTTACTAACGTAGAGCTATTTTAGTGGTGTAAGGCCTCATTAAATCTCTTTGAGTCCAAAGTTTGAATCTTAGAGGAAATACTTATATTAGGAGGGGCAATCACGAATCCCAAACTAGATACTGGATAATAATATTAAAAACAAAAAAAGGACAATAACACGTTTTTTTTTTGAATAAGAACTGAATATCATTCAAGAAAACCAAAATACAACAAGGACAACCGGCTACATACTTCCATCATAATCCACCTCTTGATTGATAGGTGGAGGATGATCAAAGATACAAAAATTACCGGAAATAGAATGAGCTAGTTTAGCTAATCTTTCAGCAAGTAAAAGATCCTCTCTAGGAACATTGACAAAATTAACCTGCCAATCTCTATAAAGAAGCATCCTAATCTCCTCTTTAATAAAAGAAAATGCCTAAGAGGATAGATTCGCAGGATATTGGTAAGTCAAGTTAGTCTGAATAGAATTAAAAAATATTCTCTTGTATCCTCTTATGCTTGTTTTTGCAATGAATTGCGGTATTCTTTTTAAACAATTTAAAACTATTATAATATCTAGTTTCTGTTGTTTTTTTTAATGGCTAGGGATCAAATGAAGAGCGCACACAAATACACTAACTCTACACAGGTTGAAACTTATAACCTCTCCTCCACATGGAGAGGTGGACGCCACGTGAGTCAAGGCTTATAGCCCTCAACCCCCAGTGATAGTTCTATATGTCTACGGATTCAGTACTTTTATTTGTTGGCCTGTTGTTACTTTAATTTGTTGGGCTGTTGTCAAAAGTCTATAGGCTTATATAAGGCCCAATATAAACATAAACTTGTTGTCAGCCCACTACATGGGTCCAGACTGATTTAATGACCCCACCAATGGGAGAGCGTTTGAATCCAGAGAAGTCCACTTAGTTGTGGTTCAATCGAGGTATTATGGGAGGTATTCCAACTTAGAACCTTGCTCTTGGATCGTGGGTGAATCTAACCTCTTTTCTAAAATTTATATATAAATACACACACACATATACACCCTTGTATTATCCCACTAGTAATTGTTCACAATCACTACCTGTAAACTTCTCAAGTTAATGTTGTGGCAGCGAAAAAAAAAAAAATCTCCCTTTGAGGGTCTGTTTGATACAGATCAAAATCCAGATAAGCATTAACTTGGATATGTGAAGGAAAGATAGTTCACAAAGAATGCAAAAATATCAGCTTTGGGATCTTCAGATTTGCTCCTCTTTAAACAAATCTTCAGCTGGATCTCAACCTGTGTGGTTTATAGAGTATATCCATAAATTAAAGAAAGTTACAGGCTGGAGCTGGTCTTGGACGTGGAAATGTTGAATGCCAGTTGATGATAATTCCAAAGGCTGGTCCTGGTCCCATCAAGTTGAAGCTAATAAATAGCAGGGTGCACTGATGTATCACTCCTTGCTACTAAAAAGGTACTGGTACATGCTTCTTTCGGTTTTTAATATAATATATAAATTAATTAATATGACATATATTTCTAAAACATCCTAATCATTTTTTTTAATTCTTTTATTCCCTAGTTTTCAGTTCTCACATATTGAAGTTTCATTAGGTCTCCAAGTGAAAGTAGATAACCATAAGGTCATTGAAGATGGTGATGAATAGTGGAAGATGCCGTTCTCTCTTGCTAATTTTTTTTTTCTTTTTAAAAAATTATGTCAATTAGTTACATAAGCTACAAGAACTAGTCAACTTGTCCAGTCATCTAGCCACATCAACATAATTGATGGTGTTAGTGCCACATCATTATATTTAATATCGTTAAGATCCATATTAAATTACATGCGCGGACCAATATTTTAAATCAAAAGAAACTTGAGAGACAGAATTTATAATTTGAAATTATAGGAACAAAAATTAAAATTGGTGTAAACTATAAGGAATAAATATTATATTAATCCAAAATAAAATATAGGCATGTCTTTTAAATTCAATAGATGACAAAAGCATTTGCATTCATCTCACACCCGTACAACACACGAGTTGACTGTCTAGCTATAATGAAAACGCGTGAGAAGATAGATCACAAGGTTGAAGAACAAAAATTATTAAAAGTCAAGAAGGTTTTTTCCAGGATAGCGAAGCTGAATAATTTCTTTTCATTTTTACAATTTTTTTGTAACTACGTTGATAATGGAGTGCACCTTCAGAAATCAAACCAAATAATTCTTATTCTTCAAAAGAACGAAATGCCAAAAAAGATTAAGGATCCGTTTGGTCTAAGGGATTTAGAGGGAAAGAGCCGAAGGAAAATTTTTATGAATTAAATTTAAGAAAATTGGAGAAGTGAGGTTATAAAATTTTAATATAGCGAATATGTAAGATAAAAGAGTAAGAAAAACAAATTTAAAAATATTAACCCCACTTTTCTTATTTTTTTTAAATCCAACTAAAAACAAATTTTCCTCCACCCACTTTCCCTCCCCTCCCCTCACACCAAACAAGCCCTAAGGGACCTTTCTACTACTTCTTTTATCATAGGAATTCCTTGTAATTTCCATAGCACACATGCACGCGGCATGTGTTAAAGTTTACGTCTTAACTTTATTCTTAATGAAATTAAGTTTTAATACAACAAGACACATAATTTTGCTTTTGATGGAATAACAAAGAAAACTAGATATTACCGTTAAATTTCGACTCCAAAGCTGCATGAGATCGTAAAAGAGCTTCTTTTTTATTTTTTTAACATATATAAAAGGGAAAATACCAGTTAGGTCCCAAGGTACAGATTTAATACCAAAAAAGTCCCTTTACAAATTCCAATGTCAGAAAAGTCCCTAGGGACTTTTCTGACAGCATTTCCCTTTGAACAATTACTAAAATAGCCCCACTTGTATTTACAACTTCATAAGCGGCGTTTACAACTTGGGTGGGAGTGGTTGTAAATGTAGCGAAAAAACTTGTAAAAAGAGCTAAAGGTGTTGTAAACGTAGCAACAAGTGTTGTAACATAAACCATTTAGATTTTCTTTCTCCCAAGTTGTAAACGCCGCTTATGAAGTTGTAAATACAAGTGGGGCTATTTTAGTAATTGTTCAAAGGGAAATGCTATCAGAAAAGTCCCTAGGGACTTTTCTGACATTGGAATTTGCAAAGGGACTTTTTTGGTATTAAATCTGTACCTTGGGACCTAACTGGTATTTTCCCTATATAAAAGCATTTCTTAATGCTATTAAAAAATTATAAAATTATATAGCTTTCCTTTTCAGTTGACAAATTACTCAATTGTTGATCTTCTAATTATTAAAAAAGTATATATATTGTTGAAATTATACAAAACCATACGAGTCGTCTCTTTCTTTTTTCTCCCAATTTTTATATAGAGAGGTTTCTTTTATTAAATAAAGTGACATGTCTGGTTGGTCATGGTCATGGAAAATTGGAAGCGTAAATATAGCGAGTGGTAATTCCAGGAAATGGCCCCTCCAACTTGAAATTAGAAAACAACGGCACTACTACAAAAAAGGTCATACATCACGGTTATTGGGTTAAGGTATAAACATACTCATGCACTTTTCTATATGTGCGTTTGGCATAATATATATTATTTGGGCGTAAAAATGCCTATGAGCATCTCTAAATGGAACAAAAATATCAAATCTGTTAACCAAGTCAAACTTCCCTTAACTTTTGGTTTTGTGAGCCCTACACTAATTATTTTTAATGCTTAAGGTGCGAAAATGCCCATATACTTTTTTCAAATGTGTATCGGGTGCTATATGCTTTTGTTGGGTGCAAAATACACACCAACTTATTCAAACAGAGCAAAAAATATAATATCAAAAAGGTCACCAGCTCTAACCATCGTACAAGCTTGTTAACACTAATTGCTCCATTTTTCCATTCTTCAATTGAGGGAAGAAACAAGGTAGATATTTTTAACCTATTAACATTGTAAGAAACCAAAATAATGTCTCTTCCATTTAATTTCTTTTTCTAAATATTTGAAGGTGGCTCTAACCACTGCATATGACCAGATCATTACAATCATCTTGCATTAAAGCTTGTAAACACTACTATAGAAATTGCAATACATGACAGTTGTTAATTATTATACATCACAGTTTCAAAGCATTATATATGCAAATGTTATAAAAGCTCAGCACAGATACATTATGGTTTCAAATTGTTATTTATTTAGGGCCTAATATAATAGTTATATAATGACACCCATTATGTATTAAGGTTTGGTGAGGCCGTGACATGCCCATTGTAACACCTTATTTCCGTAATATATTTGATGAGTTTTACGCAGTGAATTCAAACCAGTAAGCAATATTCTATTTGCAAAAATCTTTCAATTCTCAACCTTAAGATAGGATTCAAACCTATAGTTGAGTGAGTTTTTCTGAAAATTTCAAAATTTTGCGGGAGCATATTCTAATGGTTCGCAACTTGGTTATTACTCATCGATTCTTATTTTTTTCTTTTAATTCAATCAGAGTGATTCACTGCTTATTTATTTGGCTAGATTATTCATCTGCTCATTCTTAGTTCATTATCGTGCTAGGGTAATTATCCATGTAGATGCATATGTGTGATTATATAGTCATTCTCAAAGAACGATAATTGTAATACCCTTATTTTATTTTTGCATTTTTCAAAGATCAGCGCACAGTGTAGTGGGCACAAAGGAATAGCATAAAAATACTTATTTTTTGATATAATGCGCTTTATTATATTGCAGGAATTTCCCCATAGGGGGTATACATAATGTTTACAGACCTTAAAATGATAAAGGCCTTCAGATAACCAACATCTCCTCCTGTATTGGTCTAGAACCTTCCGTTGCCGGTAATTATGATTCCTACCCTCTATGCCGCTTGCTTAAGTTGAAAACTTTGAATGTTTATGGAAAGGGTGAGATTTAAAGAATCTCAGTAGTAACACACAATCATTCATAGAAAGTGCGATAAATAAATATGCCAATTAATTACTAGATAATGCAATATTATAGTAACACATAAATGAGTTTAGTCGGAAATGTATTCAAGGCCAACCACTGTTACAACCCCTACATATTCCGTACCTTAGTCCTCTGATCAGGCATATCAGTGTACCTGTAGGCACCATGTATCAGTGTATCTGTAGGCACCGTGTATCAGTGTACCCATAGGCATCATGTATCAGTATACCCGTAGGCACCGTGTATCAGTGAACCGGTAGGCACCGTGTGTCCATGTATATTACAGAAGATGGCATACACAAAATGAATGGAAGATAGAGTTACTACTTGACTCATTTTTCGATTCCTCGGTCAGTCTTAAACTTTGGTTTTGGCTTGGGCTATTTCTAGTTCCTATAAAAATTAGAGTTACAAGTAACTGGTTGTTACTTTAACTATTATTGTCTTTAATCACAGTTTTTTGGTTATTTATCAGAATTTCAACAATTTCTGCACATTACAACTCTATATAGTGTAGCTTCACAGTTTTCCAAAAAACTACAGATTTTCATTTCACTTTGGAAATAATTAATTTTAGGGAAACCTA
Organism: Inga leiocalycina; assembly: GCA_963242795.1. Lineage (NCBI taxonomy): Eukaryota > Viridiplantae > Streptophyta > Magnoliopsida > Fabales > Fabaceae > Inga > Inga leiocalycina. Next base: position 21,207,075 of record OY725329.1, on the reverse strand, counting down.
ATTTGACTGATTCCAAAGCCTATGTGAAGCTTTTTAAGTGTATTTTCATTGAAAAATACCCAAAGCTGGTCACTGCTATCACATTTTTCCCAGAAATTTGCCAAACTTCCCTGTTCTAGATTGCATTCTAGAAACAAGGCATAAATTTGAAAAATCATATCTTTTAATCTACTAGTCCAAAAATTATGTTTTACCCATCAATTAAAGCTCCACATCTCTACTTTAATCTTGTAAAGTTTCATAATATTTAGATTAGGTTTGCTTAACGAAATTCATTGCACAATAGCACTGCCTCTAGTGAAACAATCAAACAGTATTTACTTTGAACTTCAATAAATTCCCGATTTGCATACAAATTTCCAAAAATCATGAACATCAATATTTCCACACAATTTTCTCTTCTAAATCCAATGGAACCATCATAATTTAAAAATTTCAGCTCTACCCTGGGTGAACACCAATTAAACACCAATTGCACATGATTAGGGGAAGTTTTGACAGCATTTCCCTTAGGGTTTCATCTTCCCAAATTTACAAAAACAACCAGATCAAAGCCAAACACAACAACAACATCATACTACTCAAGAGCATCAAGTTTTGGAGATTACCTCTTGATTGCTCAACTTTCTCACTCTAGGATACTATTGCCCTCTCTCTCTTTTCTCTTGATTTTGCTTACTAAACATGGTTTCCAAGATGAAGAAGAGATTAGAAGAGGTTCTAAGTGATTTAAAAGGTAAGAACACTTGAAATCAAGTCTTACCTTGGATTTATGGCTTGAACCCTAACCTTTGCTTGTTCTTCAGCTCTCAACTTCCAAATATATATATATATGTATATCTCACTTCAGTTGATTGAAATATGGAAGGAAAGAAGAGGAAAATGTATCTTAAAATATCAAACCCTTTTGTTTATTATATTTTTATGGCTTTTCATCACATGCCAATTAACTTAATGTTACCATCTTTTTCCTTATTTAATATACTTGGCCAAAAAGCACTCTCCAAATGGCCCAAAAATATGCTCTTCAATTAACTCAATTCCTCCTCCACACATATTTATTTTGAGTTGCAAACTTTGACTTATGTAATCATCATTTTTTTTATTTGACCATATGCCAAAAATTGTGCCAAGAGATATTTATCTACCAATTAATTATTTTTCCCTCCTCATACCCTTTTTGGATGAAAATGAGTAAATAATCAGGGAAAAATAATTGCCACTTTCTTAATATGGAAAATTACCATTTTGCCCTTACATTTTGTGATTTTTGCACAAGTTGACAGAATTTTTGTCAAACTTTGAAAATTCATATCTTTATGTATAGATGTCCAATTCATGTGGTTTCAAAGGCTATTTGACCCTTATTAAATATATTTGTAAGAAAAAATATAGCCTTTAGCTAACTAAAAGCTCATAATTCTCAGAATTTTCATCTTTGGATGCTATAATAGAAACTAGCTAGTTTCACTGAGTTAACTTCAAAAATACATAACTCTTAGTGTACAAATCCAAATAATTCATATGACCTATCAAACTAAAGCTTGGAATGTCTAATTTTATCCTAAAAAATTTCACATTTTTTGGACATCATTTAACCATCCAAAACCCCATGAAAAACCCACTGCCTTGCTAAAAATTTCACTGGTAGCATTTTCCAATTCACCAAAATTCACCATTTATTCTATTTATTGAAATAAATATACACTGGATCTTTGGTGTATGAATTTTAGGATATTACAATAATTAATACATAACAAGCCGTCAAATAACATTCTTTAGTTTTCCATCGCATCTTCCGTTGCATGACTCCAGTACATTCCACTTCTATGCTTAATATACCTATATGGTTGGTGAGGGAGTAGTAAGATTCGAGCGAATCTTAGTAGTAAACAATGCTAACTATGCATGCAAGATAATTCTTAGTGTATGACATGCTTGCTTACATAAATTTATGCCAACATAATGACATATGCATGCTCAATGTTTTACATTTTATACCTATGGCCACAACATAAGTAAAAACGGAGCTTCAATTATTCATATATATTCCACACGATTCATCAAAACAATAACACACACCAATACACAAGCATATACATATCAAATACACAAGCATGCATACATAATGCTTAGTGTATGACATGCTTGCTTACATAAATTTATGCCAACATAATGACATATGCATGCTCAATGTTTTACACTTTATACCTATGGCCACAACATAAGTAAAAACAGAGCTTCAATTATTCATGTATATTGCACACAATTGATCAAAGCAATAACACACACCAATACACAAGCATACATGTAATACCCCGAATTCTGAGACTTGAGGCTAGAGAATAAGCCTGAGATTAGTGGATTGCTAAGCCTCGGTTTAGCAAAATCCCAAATTTTGATTAAGGGTTAATGACTCTAAAAGTTGATGTCATTAGTGATAAATAAACCCTTTTGGAGATTATGGTGTGATTTGGCACCCGATGTGATTCGTATGTGTTGTGGGCAGCGCCGAAACCCTGTATTTAAGTTCAATTATGGATTAACATCTAAATTAACTTAAAATAGAGGGGAGGGCGTATTGTGGAAGAAAATGAATGATATGGTGTGTTTGATGGTGATTCAAAGGGAATTGCCATAATCAGGGGCAAAACGGTAAAGTTACCGACCAATTGGTCAGTTACTGAAGAGGAAACTCATTGGTAACTTCAAGATCAATGGTTAGGATTTATTTGTGCAAAAGATCAAGAGGTGGAATCATGTGTGTGTGTGCTTATATGAACTCATGAGAGATGTGATAAGGGTGTGACACTTGGCACAATTTGAGCCCTTAGATCTTGGTCAAATTGTCAAAGCTTTCCCTCCCTCCTCTCCTCTCTATTTGGTCGTCCAAGTGGCCTTTATTTCTCCAAAAATCTGATCTCTTCTTCATCTCTCTCTCTCTCTCTCTCCAAAACCTCCATTTTCGCCAAGCTTGGGAAGGAAAGAGAAAGAGAAAGGTGATGTTTTGGCCTTGTTCTTGTCCTCTAATGGTCAAACACTCTTCATTAATATTGTTCATAGTGATGAGAGCTTCATATCTATGGTTTTAGATTCTTGATTGGTGGTGTTTGATGGCTTGAGGAAATTTGGAAAGATGGAGAATCAAATAATTGGTTTAGGAAAGAGGAAGAGGTGAGCATTTGAAGCCTTTTGATCTAAGTTTTGTGATTTGTGGTTGAGTATTGTGAATTTTGGTTTTTGCCCTTATTTTGGTGGAATTGTGAAATGCATGAATTGTCATGTGTTTTATGTTGAAAATGGTGCCATGTTGTGGTATTTGGTCATTGGAATTGATTTGGGAACTTGAATTGGAAGAGTTGTGATGTTGTGGTTTGAAGTGTGATTTGTGTGACATGTTGTGGTAACATGTCAATATGATTTGAATTTGGTTAATTTGGTGTTTCCAATGGTTTCCTTGTGAAAATTTGTGTGGGAATGGTGTTTAATATGAAAATGGGACCACTGGAAGCTAATTGTGCAAACTGAAATGCTGTCAAATGGAAGTCTGTACTGGGCAGTCTTGTTGTGTGGACTTTTTGACTGGGAAAATGAAGTCAGAAAATTATGAAACTTTCCAGTCTTAAAGTTCACATCCCAAGCTTAAAAATGGACATATAATTTGTGCCATTTCGTTTTGGGAACTGGGAGTTATAGCTGTCCAAAGTTTGTGGTCGAAAATGGATTCTGTTTTGGGACAGTCTTGAATTTTTGAGAATTCTGTATCTATGTGATGATTTCTAGTAAAGGCCAATATGTTTCCTGTGTAGAGAAATTGAATAGCTTTCATTTGGCTTTGGGATCACCTCATTTCGATTTTTGTGGAATTAGTTATGACTTTTGGAAGTTCAGCCAAGAAACTGGATTTTCTGGGCCACGGCCAGCGGATTCTGGGCCGCTGCCCAAATGTTTCTGAGCATTTCTGGGCAGTTTTGGGCCGTAGCCCGTGGATTCTGGGCCGCGGCCCACCCCCAAAAATAAGCATTTTGGACTTTTAAAAGGTGATCTTTGGTCAAATGTTTCCTAAGCCTTTAGGCATATGTTTAGGCTTTGATTAGCCACCTAAAGGTCGTGAATGATAACCAACTTATGTATTTGAGAGTTAAGGAACTAGAAAAGGGATTAACCCTATGTCCTTGCTTTGATTATAGGGTTGATGCTCACCCTGGACGTGGTTCAGTATTCGTTCTGATCGCGAGTAAGCGAAGCTGGAGCATACATGGAAAGAGTGTAGGGAACATATCTCTTCTGCTTGTATTTGATATATGTGTTAGTGTGTTGGTGCATGTCTTAGCTTTGCATAATTGTGTGTAATTTGAAGCTATGTTTCAATTTATGCTATGGCCATAGGTATATTGTTCGAAGCATTGAGCTTGCAAATTGTCATTGTGTTATTATGAGTTGTGTGATGCAAGCATGTCATGCATTAAACATTTATCGTACATGCATATTGATATTATTATCCTACTGAGATTCTCTAGAAGCTCACCCTTCCCTACTAACCTTTTGGACAGGGTAGTAGATCAAGGATATAGCGAGCAGCTAAGGGCGATGAAGACTCCTTCGGGATTGAAGTTGGTAGTTGGTTATCTTAGTTGGGATGTATATTTGGATAATTGTATTTGGTTATTTGGATGAATATATGTGGATGAGGTTTTGATTATTTGTATTGAGATTTGTTGTGTAATCCCCATATGAGGGCTTATTTGGGTGAATGTGCCCTATAAAGCTTGAGTTAATATATGGAAACCGGGATTATTATATTGCGTACTTTGATATATTGAATGTGATTTCTTTTCTTGTAGTAATTGTATTCGGAATGTGAATGTGAGACCAGGTTATGAATGATTTCGAAAGGTATTTGTGAAAACCCCGTCTGGTAGATGGGTTTATAAATGTTATTTGATTGTTATTGGTCTCTATTTCACTTTAATTTCGTAATCCGAATATTAATTACGGCAGGGGGTTACAATACACATATCAAATACATGCAAGTCAGGAAAGTTTAACTACCTCTTGTCTTCATGTCCTCCTCTTGTACCTTTTCTTCCAACTATTGGAGTTGCTCGGGAAACCTTCCATTACCTCTTCCTTGTCATCTCATCACATCATTAGAGTCATGATAATTGGATATCCAAGGTGGCTACACTAGCCTCAAGTACTTATCTCTAACCTTGAAATTCAACTTTATTACAATTGGCCCTTAATTTCTTAAACTCACATGTTTTCCAAAAGCTGGTAGAATTTTTAAAAAAATTTAAAAATTTATATATTTTTCTAGGAATATCCAATTCAAGTGCTTTAAAGTTCTATATGATCCTTATCAAGTCTATTATTAGGGAAAAATATCTCCCTTAGATAGTTACACACACAGGATTCTAGAATCACAATTCAATTCACACTATCACAGAAACATTCCAATTTTAAATGTCTAGATTCAAAAATTCATAACTCTTTGTGTATAGATTCAAATTACGCAAATAATATATCAAATTAAAGCTTGACATGTGCACTTTCATTCTATAAAATTTCACATTCATTGGAAATCACTTGATTATCCAAAAACACACCACATTCTCATTGCCTTGTTGTAATAACCCAACTTGTGATTAAGGGCTAATTATGATCTTAAGGATGTAATTGTTGCTAAACTCATTATGAATGTGTGGTAAGCAATGTTTAAGCTTATATTCATGTTTAATGGTGATTTGGTAAAGGTTATGATAATCAGGGGCGAAATTGGAAATTCACTTACCAATTGGTCAGTTACCGAAGAGGCAACTCATTGGTAAATTGTAGATCAATGGTTGGGATTACATATCAAGAGATTATGAGAGAGTGATCCAATGCTTGCATGAACATGGAAGGAGTTGGGAGGAGGAGGAAGATCTTGACACTTGGCTTCATGTGAACCATAGATCAAGGTCAAAGTGTCAAAATTTACTTTTTCTCTTCCTTTTCTCATTTAGGACGTTGGGCAAGCAATTAGGGCTGAAATTTCATGTCATCTTCTTTATCTCATCTCATCTCTCTCCTCTCCTTCATTTTCGTTCAACTAGAGAAGCAAAAGAGAAAGAAGAAGGCTTAAAGAAAGGTGAGAATTTGTCCATGAATGCTCAATTTACCTTCATTAATATTGTTCATGGTGTTGAGGGCTTCATGGCTATGGTTTTAGGTTTTTGAAAGGAGGTGTTTGAGAACTTGAGAAAAATTGAAAGTTGGAGAAACAAGGAAGTTGCTTTGGGAAGAAGAAGATGTAAGAATTTAACACATTTTGAGCTAAGTTTTGTAACTATTGATCAAGTTTTGAGAATTTTGAATTTTTGCCCTGATTTTCATACGATTTTGGTTTGGAAGAATTGCATTGTGTGATATGTTGGAATAGGTGTCATAGTGTGTCCTTGAGCATTTGAAATTGGTTTGGATTGGTTTGCAATATGGTGGTTTGGTTGAGTTCTTGGCAAAACATGTGGTGGCCATTGTGTAACTTGTCAATGGAGGTTGAATTGGGTTGTTTTGATGATTTCAATGGATTCCTTGTGCAAATTTATGTGGGAATAGTATTTGATATGAATTTGGGAACCATTTGAAGCATTGGTGCAAAAATGGAAATCTGTCCAATGTAAGTCTGTTCTGGACAGTCAGATGGCGTGGACATTTTGACTGGGCAAATGATGTTGGAAAATTATGAAACTTTTCAGTCTTAAAGTTCACATCTCAAGCTTCAAAATGGACATAAATTTTGTGTCATTTCGCTTTGTGAGCTGGGAGTTTGAACTGTCCAAAGTTTGGCATCAAAACTGGACCCTGTTTTGGCACAATGTTAGGGTTTTGGTAAATCTGGACTTTTGTGGTGATTCTTGATAATTTTTCATATTTTTCCCATAAAGGGTACTTGAATATCTTTCAATGGGCTTTGGAATCACCTTATTTCAAGTTTTCTATAGCAAGTTATGAATTTTTGAAGTTTCCCTGGCTGCAGCGCAAAACTTTCTGTGTGTGTCCTGGCCGCAGCCAGAAAATTCTTGGCTGCAGCCAAAATGTTTCTGTGACGTTTTTAGCCATTTTTGGCTGTAGCCAGAGAATTCTTGGCTGCAGCCAAAACCCAATTTTCTGCACTTTATGAGTTTGCAAAGCAATTTCCAACTTAGTACTTTCCAATCCTTTTAGGTTCTCTTTGAGCTTGTTATAACCATTTAGGGGACTCATATGGAACCTATTCTAAGTGTTTGAAAGTAGGAATTGGGGGTAGGAAATTAATCCACCATGTTTGATTTTGTTTATAGGCTTTGATATTTGCCGCCCTCGTGAGCCAACTGTGCCAACGAACGTCAGGAAGGAACAAGGTAGTGACTTTTTCTTTTATACCATATATGATGCATTGTATGTGTGTTATATCATTGATTTGTGATGAATCGTATGCTGCAACATTTATGGATTTGTGTAAGCACCGCCATATCGAGAGTCCCTGAGTCGCTAACAACGGTTTGGGTTAGGACGGTGTGCCTTCCCGGCGATAAAAGGGGATGAGGTTGGGGTGTGATATGTGTGATTATGTGAAAAGCCGAAAGGCTATTTGTGAAGGCCGATGGGCCGATTGTGAAAGCCAGATAGCTGTATGAGCTATAAGGCTATGTGTATGCACTGCCACGCCAACAGTCCCTGAGTCGCTAACAACGGTTCGGGTTAGGACGGTGTACCTTCCCGGCGGTAAAAGGGGATGAGGGTGGAGTGTGATTCGTGCTGCTGGTGTATGATGATTGCTTACATGCTGTGTGCTTATGTGTGGTATGAATAGATTGTTACTACTGGGATTCTCTTGAATCTCATTCTTTCCTTTGACTAACATTTCAGACAGGGCAAGTGGCTCTAAGGGGAAGCGGACTACTAGGAGCGGATAGAACCCTGTGGGGACGTTTGTTTTGGATACGTTGGCTATTCATCTTGGTCAGGGTTCTGTAAATTATTTTTGGGTTGTAAATATTAGTGGAATACAGTTGTGTAATCCCCTATATGGGAATTATAACCCTATAGTGAATGAATGGAACCCGGGGGTTGCCGGGATTTTTGTTACCTATTCTGATATGAATGAATGTAAATTAACTACACAGGTGATTATATTCGATAATTGAACTTGAGACCGGAATAGGAAAGAAGTTTTGAAAATTTTGTAAAGTCCCTACTATAAAAGGGAGTTTTAAATGAGTTTTGAACTATTCGACGGTCTCTAAACCAATTTAATTAAGTGATATCGAATTATAATTACGCTAATTTAGGCAGGGGGTTACACTTGTAGGAAACCTACACTGGCAGCATAATTTTCAATTCCAGTTTTCATTGTTTTATTCCAGTGATCTAGAATTTATAGCCAGAGGCTATTTCTACACAGTTCTTCATGTAGAATCCATTGGTGACATCAAAATTACAAATTCCTGCTCCTTCTACATATCCTGTTTTGACCAGAAATTTGCGACCTAATCCAACAATCAACAAGTTTCCAATTTAATCATCAAACAAGTTTCATATGCTCTTTAAACATCACAAGACATCATGTATGTGATCAAAACAACATAAAACCTCAAAACCCTAAGATACCCAAAATTAGGGCAGCCACTAAAATTCATCATAATCAACTAATAAACAAGATAATTGGTTCAAATCAAAGCTTATACTCACCTCTTGCCCTTTCTAGAGTTTGTTCTTTGTTTCTCCAACTTTGGCTCTTCTTTGACAACTCAAAACATCTTTTCTTGAAAGCAAAATCCATAGGATTGAAGGTCTTAGAGAGGAGAACAATGTTAAAGAAGAGACTTTGAGCTAGAAAGGTGATTTGGTAGGTAAAAATTGATCAAGAAGCCTTCCCTTTGCTTCTTGCTCTTCCAAATGCTTCTTTCTCTTTCTCTTTTCTTTTTCCTTCTATTTTCTTTGCCTTGGCCAAATTTCTAAATGAGTAAGGGAGTGTAATATTGGTTAATTCATTATGCTTCAGCCACTTTAATTGCTTGGACGAAATTCACTCTAAGAGGTCAAGGAAAGATGAGGTGTCACACATGTATGGTGTCTTGGAAAGTTTGTGTGGTTAATTAACTAGAGTTTGGTTGGCTTAAGTGAGTTGATATTTTCTCTTTCCTTCCTCTTCTTTTACTTGGCTAAAATTACTCTTCAAAAAGGGCTAGGAATTGTTGACGAAAGTATTCTTGAAATCTTGCCTCTTGGTCAAACTTTCCAAGTTGGAATAATTGGAAGATACTTTGACTTTTCCTCCTACTCTTCTTTTCTTTTCTTTTGACTTGGTCAATTAACTTTCATTTGCTTAAATTAAATCCTCTTTCCTTCCCTTGAGTCTTTGATCAAATTTCTCTAATAAAAAGGAAGAAAGAATGTTGACTGATTGCCTATTGGTATATAAGTTCAAGTTGACTAAAGTCTTCATGCAAAAAGGGTTGGCACTTTGACAAAACCCTTCTTTCTTCCTTCTTTGCCACTTTGGATGTTTCTTAACCATGTGTGAGGACATTTAAATTTTCTTTTTATCCTCATGATTACTCTTGCTTTTCAAGAGCAAATCCTCCCTTCATTTTACTTTCCAATTTTAACCTCCAGATCAAATGGTAATTGTCTCTTTTGCCCTTGATCATGGCAATATCTATTGTTTTGCCATTATTTTTTTTACTTTTGTTTATCTTCCTTCTTCCAAGATACCATTGCCTCTCTTTTTGGATCCAAGTTAGGGCTTATATTATATTTGACTTTAGATAAAGGAATTGGGTATTTTTCTTTAACAATTGGAACTAATCCCATACTTAATTCCAAATTAGTCTCTAAAAGTCATTATGGCTTTTGGACATTATTGAGACTCTTGCTAAACTGGGGTTTAGCAATCTAGTGAATTCAATCTTAATCTCAAGTTTCTAGTCCCAAAATATGGGATATTACACCTATTGCTATGATAATAATTAACAAGCACACGTAAATAACTGTCATAATATATAATAATGCTTGCATGATACATAGCAGTCCCATTTTACAAATGTTATTTATTTAGTAAGATACATAACGGTTTGTATATAAGAACCTTGTCTTTTAATAGAATTTAATAATAGTCGTTCATAGACAACCGTCATGAAATAAGTACATCTATAACAGTTTTTATATAACAACTATGATGTCTGGATACAAGACTCTTCAAGAGAGAGCTTCTAAGCTAGTTAATCTCCTATATATACATATATATAATAGAACAACAGTACCTACAACACCGTGTGTTTGTGCAATTGAAGTTGGATCAAGACATTCCAAGCTTTGTGAGGAGAATCAATGGCAACTATTAACGTATATAAGTGATAATGTTACTAGCGACCTATGTATAATTGTATCTTTTAATAGGAATTAACCCTTGAAAAGTAAAGGACTTTGGGTAATTTTTTTTTCGCCATCTTCCTTTTACTTTCCAGGCTTAATTGCCAAAGAGGCACAAGGTATAGGTGACTACTTACATCATGGTGGATTAATTCTAACCATGTTCTAATTCTTGAGTTTGATGAGCTAGATGGTCAACTACAGTGTTGACTTAAATAATGAAAATCCCAGTCTCAACTTAAAAGATCCCTAGTTTATAAGATTATTAACTTATCTATGTGAAGGGAGATGTCTCCCTCCTTTACTAGTGAAATTGCATCATATGAGTCAGATTCAGTAATAATCTTGTGGCAACTAAAGCAAAAACTAGAACTAGAATCTAGCGGCATCAAGCGAGAGAGTGAGAGAAAGGGCAGAGAGAGAGAGAGAGAGAGAGGAACGGTGAGTAAGAGGAAAGAGAATTGACAGAGATGAGAGAACATTGAAGAAGGAGGGGATTGACATGTGGATAAGTGTTTTTGTGTATTTTTGCACCCAAGAAATGTATATGGTGCCGTATGAACATTTAGTAAAAGTACATGGGCATTTTTGCACCTTACTAGATTGACACCTACACAACAATATGGGGCCCACCACCAAAAAGTAACGGTCATTAGCTCAAACAAATGGAGCTGGCATTTTTGTAACTTTTTGTAATATTCATCTGAATTTTTGCACCTAAGAAATGTATATGGTGCTAGGTGCACATTTAGGAAAAGTGCATGGGCATTTTCCCCCATTAACCCCATGGTTATTTTTAACAACATATCATGGTTTCTGAACCATTATGTATAATGGCATTATATATTTTTGACGCAAATACTTAACAGTTTTGAACAATAATGTATTAAGAACATACTTAACGATTCTTTGTTAATACTCGTAATGTATTAATAACAAACTTAATTGTTTTTTTTTAATAACTGTAATGTAATGAGGACATATTTTACTATTTTTTGGTCAATAACCGTAATGTATTAAGGATATACTTAACTGTTCTTTGGTAATAATTGTAATAAAGTGGCTTTATTTTTTATATATATAGTTATTTTATATTATTTATTTATTTATTTTTTCTAGACAAAATATAATCATAGATAATAACAAGATAATAACATTAAACAAAAAATTATATTTATAGTATTCAAAATTCAATACATTATAGAAAAACATAGTGGATTTAAAAGAAATTAATTACTTAAAAACTCTCGCAATCATTACTAGAAGAAAAACGTATAAGACCACCACATCTAGACCACTCTAAGCAGAGACAATTTAAAAACTATGACCAGTGGCATTTTTATAAATATTGATATGACTTGAGATCGGTCACAATTCCGTGTAGGCTAAATAATATTTTCTAGATTGATTATAATTTAATGTGGTCTCTATAAGTATTGAATGTTATGAAAATTTCAAATTTTGAATTATTTTTAGACCTATTGCTAATACATCTGGTTTAAAAATCCTTTTAGAGACCATGGTTTCTTTACATCCAGTCTTAAATGTTTCATAGTTTCTTTGGCTTCTAAAGTAAACTTCCCAACATGTCTTTTCAAAATTTGAAGTCATCCACTCCAATAAATGTACTCTTCAACTTTCATGTATATTTAAACTCCCCTAGTCGTTGGGTTTCTTCAAAATTGTCTTTCAAGCTTCATCTTCTCTCCTCTTTCAATCAACATTATGGTGAGACGAATTAGAATTCCATTAGTTTGTTCTTTATTTTCTCTTCCGCTTGCACCTTCTCCTTTAATAAGGGAGATTATTGACCAGCTCCATGCAAGGATGGAATGCATGAAGTGAAGCCTTGCAATCATCACTCAGCTACACATTATCAACAAGAGTGGAATCTTGTACTCAATGCCAATGATGTCAAGTATAATCTATCTTCTGAGCCCTCTAATTCCTCCTCCTCCTCTGGTGATGACAAGGAAGGATAAGAAGTTTTTTGTAATTATATAAAATTATGTGCTCTTTTTATGCATGATGTATAAAAAATTATATTAGTGAAATAAAAATTTTATTTATATTCTTGATCTTGGTCTTGATCTTGAATGTCTCTTGTTTCTATGTTTAGTTGTTGTTTTTGTCTTTGACTTGACAAGATAATTTATTTCTATATATAATTTTATATGATATATATAATATATAAGTAAATAAAATAATTTGAGTATTTTTATTTTTATAATTTGATTATATTCAAATCGGTTGTAGTGGCACAAGGTCTAAATATGTTAATCTGAATCTGAATTGTCATTTACATTTAACTCTTAACTAGTCCAAATGTCATTTAATCTTCTAATGTTCACTTTTTATTTAGACCAATTAAGACAAACATTTGGTCTCATTATCATTATTTAGACTGTATGTTATGACAATTGGTCTAAATATCTAATATTTCAACTCCCAATGCATATCATCATATCTCGCTAGTATCATATAAAGTTCCTGACCATCAGTCCCTATTATAAATACCAATACACCTTTACTTCTGAAGTTCAAATTCAAAAGGCCCTTTCTACTTCTCTATTTCTTCTTTGAGCGGCAACACTTTTAATGGAATAAAGAGGTAGCGTTCCCCCTCCCCTCTAATTGCGATAGCCACCATTCCTCTTTGCAGCCCCCTCAAACATTCTAAAGGTCATGGAGAAGTAAGATCTCTTCTCCTATTGACTGGAGGAGTTGGTAGAGAAGGCGGATGACATCTTGAACTGTTTGGCCTAAGGATTGTCTCTTTGAATGATGATAATCGTATGATGGATTGAGTTTTAAAAACCCTCTTTTTAAGACATGTTTTGATGTATTTTTTATTTTGTGCCTGATCATCATCAATCATATATATATATATGCATGTACTAGCTCCTTAAATTGAATATATTATTAATGAAAAAGTTTCTATTCTTTTATGTCTTTTGATCTGTTACTACTATTACCTATTAATGATCTTTGTCCTTTCATGTTATATGATCATTCATATTGTTTAATTTCTTATTTATTAATTTTATTTCTTAAATTTTATTTTTCTATTTTTAAAATTACATATTAGACAGGATGTTTTAAAAGTCAGTCTCGTTATGAATTAAAAATGTTTTTTTACCTATTGAGATCGGGTATTTTTAAAGCCGGTCTTGTTATAAATATTTAGATTATCTTTAAAGAGGACCGGTCTCTATTGCCTTTGGTCGCCATAATCTCTCTCTCTGTGGAATGGCTTGGTATTCCTTTTCATGGTGGTCTTCCTTTCTGTCATTGCTGTTTTGCTCTTGCGTTCGACATAAATTGTTAGCCTTGACAAACCCTCGCTAGCCCTCTTCTATAAGTGTTATCTTTTGTTGTCTTTTCTTTCATGAACGTTTTAATCTGTTGATCTTGATGCGTACTCCTTTTCTTTCTTTGTTAAAACACTGGCGCTTATGCTTTTTCGTTCTTTGTCATAACCCTAACTGAAAGTTAATATCTTTTATTCTTTGTGGAATCACTGATACTTACTCAGGTTGAAAAATTTTCTTCTTGCTCAATATCCTTTGTGCTATGTATGCATGTCTTATGTTTTCCAACAACCACATATATCACAAGGTTCAACTTGTAATGGAAATGGACACAAGACATGCATATATAGCATAGAGAATAGATGAGGCCAAACGGACTATATATTCATGAGTAAGTCAAAAACTTTCTTTTCATTACAATACTTTTGTATTTAATTTTCTTATTACAAATTTATTCTCTTTCCAAGAGATAATAACCTCTCACAACTTATAGCCTTATTTGTATATGCCCTAATGATTGCACAATGCACAAAAAAGAGTATGAAGAACATCAAAAAGACATGTGAAGAGTGCCAAGGAAAAGATGTTAGACATTGATTCTAACTTTGGCCTCAGGAAAGCCTTCCTTCCAATGGTATAAATATAAGAGACAATAGACAAAAAAATGAACATGTCATTATAAGAATCAATACAATTTCATTTAACATGAATTTATCTTGGACCTTCTCATGATATAACATGACATCAATATCAGATAACATGTTATCTCATATTCTGTTATATCATTAGAAGCATCAACTTGATTTGTTCATATTTAATGAAATTGTATCATTCTCATCATCATCATCATACTTATTTATTTATGTGGTTGTTTAATTGAATCTTACTTGCCATGCCTTTGTTTTTTTCCAAGCTTTTTTTTTGTTTTGATGCCTTCCTTGAAAGGGCTTAGATCATTATTGAGTGTTGATTGTAATTTTATCCTCGACATATGGGAGTTGTCAATGTGTGGTTCTTAATGCGGGCCATCCTTATAGTTGAATGTAGCCACCCTTAGATTGGGTGCTAAGTTTACTAATCTTAGGCATTTTTTCTCTTTTAGGACTTCAAGTAAAATATGGCTCTGGCCTACCTAAGTTTTAAACTTTAGAAAATCTCAAAACTTGATTCAACAAACTTGATTTTAACATACAGTTTGGGTCGCTAAAGTTTATGAACATGAGATGCTCAAAATCAAGGAATACAACATTCACTACCACAAAAGGGCTTTTATTATAACACCCCAGATTTTATTCATCAATATGCCTTGTAATTATTTATGATATTCAATGACATAAAATGTGAATTAAAGAGCATATGAATGACAAAACCAAGCAATTAGTGATTACACACAACATTATTATATAGGAACACAGGTTGTACAAGTTGAGGTTTGCTGCCAGTGATTTTCTCTGTGTAGCAATCTTGTTGTGTGACATTTTTAAATAGGAAAATGATGTTAAAAAATTGTGAAATTTTATAGGATGTAAGTAGACATACTAAGCTTTAATTTGATAGGTAATGGATCATTTTTGGACTTATATACTAAGAGATATGATATTTCAAAGGTAGACCCTATTTCTGGAACCAAATTTGGAATAGTAAGGTTTAACGGATTTCTAGGAATTATAAACTTCTAGTTGGCTAAAGGCTATATTTTTCATTGAAATTAGACTCAATAAGGGCCCGTTTGGTATGATGGAATTGATTTTAATGGAAATGGAAATGGGCTTTAAAAGTATGTTTGGTATATCATGGAAATGAGTTTTATTTTTTACATGGAAAGACCAAAATGCCCTCCTAAATAAAAAAAAATCCCAAAATAGATCAAATGAAGTTCGACGTTCCCAAAACAGATGAAGCGAAGTTTGATCTTTATTCTCCCTTCCAAGTTCGACCTCGTCGCCGTTGTGCATGTGTCCTTCGGAGAAAAGGGGGTAGACGGAGATGTGGATCTGGCGAAGCGAGCCCATATCTCACCAGAGGAGGGGGAAGAGCTGCCGTCACTGCCATTGCCCGCGAGGGAGAGCTGTCATTCCCGTGGTTGTCATCACCGGTGCTAGATGTCATCGTCATTGTTGTTGCCGGTGGAGGGGGAGAGCTACCGTCACTGGTGAGGGAAAAGCAGTCGCCATCGTCGCCGTAAGTGAGCAGAATCACCAGTGAGTAAGGAAGGTAATGATGAAATGTAGGGGTGGAATTACAAATCTTGGCTTTTTGTGTGGAATTGATCTTGGTGGAATTGGCCTCAATTGGGTTCCATGTGGAAATGGAATTTTGCCAAATTCCATCATACCAAACATCCTCAAGACATGGAATTGGCCTCCATTTCCATTTTCATGGGATCAATTCCTGCATACCAAACGGGCCCTAAGGGTTTCATAGCCTTTAGAATCACTCCAATTTGATGTCTACAAATAAAGTTATGATTTTTCAAAGTTTGGTCAAAAAATTTGCTAGAATTGCCAACTATTGCGAATTTGAGGAAAAAATTGTAATGGCAATTGTGTAAATTGTAGAATTAATTAAAAGCCCATATTTTCCCTTTATTGGTGGATATTTGTTGACAAAAATATTAAAGGAGAAGGAAAATATTTATTTGGATTATGATATGCCAAGTGTCATCAATCTAAAGCCAAGGGATTAAATTGTTAAAGAATGAGCACATGTTAATTAAGATTAAAATAATAGATAATGGGACATGTAGTTAAGTTAAATGAATGAAGCCCAAATTGGTTTATGAAGGGACCTTTGGGACGTCTTTGGGCCAAGGAAAGAGGGAATGAATTGGTTCAAATATAATGGAAGGGTTATGTCATACTTAGAAGGAGATAAAGCCAAGTACTAAAGCTTATGTCATAAGTCCAATTTATTAATAGAATTAATAAGGAAAAATGGAGAGATATTTTAAAACATTTGGGTCATCTTGTTGCTTCCCATTTCACGCCACCAACAAGAATAGAGAGAGAGAGAGAGAGAGAGAGAGAGAGAAGCTTTGAAGAAACATAGAGAGAAGGAGGAGCTCAAAGGGAAAAATCCAAGGTAAGCTTTGAGATTTCAAGTGTTTAAGTTTCCTAACTTGTGTAATAGCTTCTCTAAGCTCTTGATCTCCATGAAAATCATGTGTAGCCAAGCAAAATCTTCAAGGAAGAGAGAGAAAGAGAGTGACACCTAGAGAGTGAAAGTTAGAGGATTAAGAGGTAACTTCAAGAACTTCAAATCCTTTGGTGTATTGTTGTTGTTGTTGCTGTTTGTGTCATGATTTGTGGCTTGCATTGTGATTTTGTAAAATTGGGATGTTGAAACCCTAAGGGGTTATGCTGCCCAAATTTTCTTAAATTATGTCTAATAAGTGTTTAAATGGTTTGAAGTGGTTAGGAGTAAAAGGAGTAAGCTTTATGCTTTACTTGGATTGAGAGAAAATGAGAGAGGAAAGAAAAGTGGGGTGGAAAATATGGGAGGAAAGGAGTTTTTCCTTGCTTGGGTAGGAAGGAAAATGAAGGAGAAAGGAAATGTAGGGAGGAAAATGGGGGTGTGAGGTTCACCCCTTTTTACTCCCAAAAGTCTCTCCTAAGTGGAGAGATTTGATGAGAAAATCCATTATACCAAATTTCCCTCCTTTACCTACACTCATCTTTTTTATTTCCCAACCTGTTACACAATGCCTTGCGCCTCCAGTATGCTTGTTTTTTGGATAAATAAAGGATTAAAACCTTAAGAAAAATCAATTTGCCTACAGTACGCATATCTTAAAAAAAGTACGCATAAATTTTTTGTTAAATTATTTATTTTAATAATATCTTTATCATTTTAAATTATTTGATGATGTTAATATTAAAATGATTTTATCATTGTGGTATTTAATTTAATTTTGAATATGCTTATTTTAATATAGGTGTAAAGGTATTTTAGTCATCAAATATTTACTCATTTTATTTCTTTCCAGTTTTCTCCTACTCATCCAAGCAATGAGAGTGACAATGTTTTCCCCCCTATTTTTCTCTTCTCCTCATTTTCTCTCTTCCCATTTTCTTTCTTCCCTACTTTTCTTCTCATCCAAGCAGAGGGTTAAGGGCTAAAACACAAAATCACATTTTTCCATTTCTTTGAAGTAAGTTTCGGCTAGACCTGATTAGAGTGGTTAGGACTAGAATTTCATTAATATGATGGTTCCATGGTGTTTAGGAGGGAAAATTGTGTAGGATTGATGTTGACCACATTGTGAAAATGGATTCTACATGTAACTTTAAGTACATGTAGAATCCCTAAGAAGTGAAATGACTAAAGTACCCATAAAACTTTAAGTAGGGGCTGTCAATGGTAAAACTGTCATTTAGCAGTTATTTTTCAAAAACCGAGGTCAAAAATGGATTCTACATGTAAGACTATGTTGGAATGGCCCTGGTCAAAAATTTTGGAAAAGTACAGTCAGACCGAGTAAAAAGGGGCTTAGACCGGGTCCCCAGGGGTATTTTGGTAATTTGGCAGTTTTAGAGTAATATAACCAACAAAAGTAAATTCGAAGAGTCTAGAGTGATACTTGAATGTGTATTAACCTACTTCTTGTAAACTTGGATTTTTAGGACCAGGTTGTTGAGCCCGAGTTGGATCAAATTAGGAACTGATTTGTGTTGCGAAAAGATAGTTAAGGTAGTAACTCTATCTTTCATACATTATGCCAATGTTTATATGTTTATGTATGCCATCTTCTGTGATATAATTAATGAACATGGTTTTGCCGAAGAGGGCAATTTGTGTGTGGAAGCACACTTTCCTGGTTATTGAGCAAGAAACCAACCGAGGTGTACCTGGTTGTTGAGTAAGAACCCAACCGAGATTTTATAGGTAGTGGGGAATTGATCCCCTAACTCATGTATACATGCCAAGATGACTGTTTGTGTGGTTAATATGTTGCATAACATGGAGCATGACATATTTAATTTTGCATTTTATATGATCAATTGTACGTTACTACTAAGATTCGTTTGAATCTCACCCATTTTCAAAATTAAAAACCTTCTAGTAGAAGCTTTGGCTCTAGGGGCAAACAGAAGATACCGACAACTGAGATGTCTGGGCCAAGAAGATGGAGCTATTGGTTATTATTAGTTTATTTTGATATCTTTTTTTGGGAAATATTGTATATATTATCAAACCCTACGAGGAGATTCCTATACGCAAACAAGTACTTAATGTCAGTATGTTTCTACTACTTCTGTATGTCTTATAGAACTGAGTGCTTATTACTCTGTATATATTGAAATGTTAAGGGGTTTGACATTTATCATGGTTATTATCGACCATAATCACAATTATGAATTTTCATATATGAAGGCGTTATATATGCTTGACATAGATATGTAACTGTTCCAAACCCTGATGCAATCAGTATTTACTATAATAGTTCTATTAGAACACTTATTATGTATTCAAGTTTGGTGAGGCCATGATATGCGTAATGTTGGAATAACAAATAATGGGCCCATGTAAACAACCATTATATATTCAATAATGTTGTCATAACACATAGCGGTTTCACGTAGACAATCGTTATTCATTCAGTAACATACATAATGGTTGTTATGTAAGAACCGTGAAGTTTTAAAATACATGATAGTTTTTATATAATAACCATGATATATCGACATTAAACTCTTTAGTGACTGTTTTTATGCTAGTTGGACTAGATTATATATAATAAAATAGTACCTCCCATAAATAGTTGCCATGCAATTTGGGGCAATTTGGGATGGATAAGGATGTAAATCCTGATTTTTATATTAGGATTTAATTACAACTACGAAAGAATTAATCATGATAAATGAATTTATCATATAATTATCAAAATAATTTTTTTTATTTAAATTATGATTTATGATAGTAAAAGAAGTTAGTGGAATAAAGATGTAGAAATAATAATATTTTATTATTATTGTTATTGTTGATATTATAAAATAAATAAATAAATAATGGAAAAAGAAGAAGAAGAAGAATTTGGAAAAAAAATAAAAAATAAATAAAAAAATAAAAATATTATTATATATATTGTAGCCAAAGGGGTCACATAGCCCCTTTGGCTACCATATGGGGGAGGGGGTGTTATAAATACCCTTACCCACCCCTCTTTCAATTGCAATTCGGAGAGGCAGAGAGCACGCAGTCGCTATTTCAGTTTCTCAGCCTAGGTTCAAACTTTGGAGATCAATAAGGTATTCAAAATCACTTCTAATCACAAAACTTTCTTTATAAAAATTGTTCTAAATAACTTTCTCTTTCTTGTGGTAGTAAGTTTCTTCTAGTTAGAGAATATTTTGGGGTTAGGGTTTTGGCAAGTTTTGAGTTTTGTCAATATATGACTAGGGGTGTTCAAAACCCGAGCTGGGACCGGCATCCCCCAATCCTTGTTCTCGTTCCTGATTTTTTGCTAGGATGCAAATTGCATCTTGGTTCTGGTCCTGGTGTAGATAATCCTAGGACCAGGACCGGTAAATCCGGGTTTTTTTTCAAAAAAATTAAATTTAAAATATGTTATTATATTAGTTAAATTTTCTATAATCTAGTATTTAAAGTGATCATTTAACGCCTAACAAAGCCATAATAATCATACAAATTGATTTACAATTGATGAATAACATTTTATTATTATTATTATTATTATTATTATTATTATCACCATCATTGTCGAACTCCTTAACATTTCAATATTTACAGAGCAATAAGTGTACAGTTCTATAGGCATATAGAAATAGTGAAAACATACTGATTACAGGTGTTTGTTTACAATCCAGGAAATTCCCCATAGGGTTTGAAATGTATGTACAAAGTCTCCAAAATAAATTAAAACTATATCTAAGATAACCAACAATAACTTCTGATTGCACTGGGATGCTTACTCTCCGGTGGCTACTGCCTTGCCCTTCGAGCCGCTGCTTTTCGCTGGAATGTTTTTAAGGTTGAAAAAGGGTGAGATTCGAGGGAATCTAAGTAGTAACATGCATTTCAGACATATAAAATATGAAAAGAAATATGTCATACACTGTGTTATGTAAAATGATAGAATGTTGTGTGCACACTGTCCAATGCCAAACGATTGTTTAACTCTGGCTTAACCCTACATCAACCTTGGCTTAATTATATGCCTTCGTTGCGGTCATAGACCACAACTAAGCTAATGTGCTTGTCTGAGACACTATACACATGTTGTAAAAGACGGCATACACAAACATACAATAATCACAGAGTATATGCAAGAAAATTTACTACCTGACTTCTTTTTTGGTTCCTCAATCCGTCCTAAACTTTGGTTCTGGCTCAGGAAATTTTTAGTTCCTATAAAAATTAGAGTTACAAGTAACTAATTATTACTTATACTATTATTGCCTTTCAATCAAATTCTGCTAATTATCTAGTGTAGTTACAATAGTTTCTGCACAATATAATTTTGCACCATACAGTTTCACTATTTCTAAAAACTGGCAAATTTTCAGTCAACTTTGAAAAATCATAACTAATTCTAGAAAATTTCAAATTGATTGATTCCAAATCCTATGTGAGGCTCTTTAAATGTTTTTGTGTAAAAATATTTAATTCTGACCACTACCATCATGTCATTCTTAGAATTTGGCTAAACCTCCCTTGTTCCAGATTACATTCCAGAAATAGGGCTCAACCTTGAAGAATCATATCTCTTAACCTACTTACCCACCAAATTAAAGCTCTATATCTCTACTTTATGACTATAAAGTTTTAGAATTTTTGGACTAGGTTTGACCAGCAAAATTCAGTTTACAACAACACTACCTTACTGGAGGCAAATCAAACAACATGCACTTACAACTTCAATAAATTCCAAATTTGCATACAAATTCCAAAAATCATGAACACCTGTATTCCCACACAATTTTCCATTCTAAATCTAATGGAACCATCATAATTACAAAATTCCAACTCCTTCCCCCTGTTAAGTATCAAACCGAAATTTGGGTTCTCAGGGGGAAAAAGTGTGTTTTTTCGATTTATCTTGATTAATCACTTCCTTTTCACTTATAAATACAATATTAGCTACTTAAAAAAATAAACAAACATGATTCATGGAAATTTTGGTAGCATTCCCTCTAGGGTTTCATATTTTCAAATTTACAAATCAAGCAAAAACCAAGCCAAAACCAACAACAACCACAACAACATCTTATAACACAAGAGGATCAAGTTTACGAGATTACCTCTTGATTTCAACACTTTCTCTCTCTAAACCATGGCTGACCTCTCTCTCTAACCTCTTGATTTTTCTTGCTACAATAATATTCATGAAGATATATTAATTAGGAAAGGTTTTCAATGGGTTAGGAGTCATAAATACAAGAAACTTCACCAACTTACGTTGTTCTTTACTTCTTGAGCTCTGTTGCTTCTCTCTTCTCTTTGCCTCTCTATTTTTGTATGAGCTCCCTTTCCCTCTTGTTTCTCCAAATTTGGCCGAAATAAGGCCTTTAAAAGAAGGATAAGAAACTTTACAAATATCTTCTTCCACATCCTCAAAAATATGTTATTTAATTGTAATAAACATATGCCATTTTGTTTTATGCTTCATCTTTTCTCTTTGCTCCATTATGTCATGCGAATATGTGACCTTTTTAATTCAAAAGATCATCTTTTTGTTTAGCCACAATTGTTGATCGAAATATGGCACAAGAGAAAGAGAAAAGGGCTCCTTGCTTTATCATATTTTCACCTCTTCACAATATTGCTTTTAGTTGCAATATTTGACCAAGCCTTCATATTCTCTTTTCTCTTTATTTTTCCATAGGAAATATGCTTCTTTTAGGAGAGGAAAATGACTTCTTTCTTTATTTGGAAATTTCGCCTTTTTGCCCTTAAATTTTATGAAATTTTGCACATGTACTCAATCTGTAAGAATTTTCACCAAACTGGGAAAATTCATATATTTATCTATAGATGTCTAATTGCAAAGATTCTAAAGGCTATGTGATCCTCGTTAAGTTTATTTTTAAGAAAAATATAGTGTTTAGCGAATCAAACGCTCAAAATTCCCAGAATTGCCATTATTGGATGCTACTGCAAAAACTTGCCAGTTTTGGCTAACTTAAAAAATACATAACTCTTTGTGTACAACTCCAAATGACTTATAAGACCTTTCAAATTAAAACTTCATCGGTCCATTTTCATTCTAGAAAATTTCATAGGCATTGGTCATCATTTGCCTATTTAAAAATGTCACACTAGACTACCTTACAAGAAAACACACTGGCAGCACCTTGTAACTTTGCAAATTGTGTTCCAACTTAATCATGGTGTGTGTCTGACCATTAATTGCCTTGTTTTGCCATTTAATGTGCTCTTTAATTCACCATTTATTCCCTTAAATGCCATAATTACATACAAGGAATATTGGTGAATAAAAAGTGGGATGTTACAATCATCATCTTTGTTATTATTTTTATACATTATATAATTAGGATTAGTATCATGATATATACGGTTTAACTCCAACTAAAGATGTGATATACATCTTATCAAATGATAACTTAACTTACGGGGTAAAAAATACAAACATAAAAGAATAACTTAATTTATAAGGTAAAAAAAACTAGGACCGGGACTAGGACTGGGATCTCAAGGGTGATCCCGGTCCCGGCCAGAATGAAAAATTCTTGGGATCAAAATGTTGGGGACTGGGACATTCGGGACTGGGATACTTTGAACACCCCTCTATATGACTATAGGAATGAAGGGGATGATTAATAGTTAATTTAAATCGATTTACTTTTGTTATTTAGTTTATATAAGATTTTATAATGAATTTTCAATATAATCAACTTATAAATAATTCTATATTGGGCTTTTTAACTGATATAATTTGGGTTAAATAATTTATTTGGATTATTGGAGGTATTCTTAAAGTTTAATCAGTTTAGATTGTGCTGTTAGAGTGAAGATTTATAATTTAGCTATTTTATGCTCTAAATTTAAACATGGGGATTTTATTTAAATAAATGACTTAAATGGGTTTTTTAGTTAATAAAAATATTTGAATTAATTTTAAAATAAATAATTGGGATTTTAGTGGGAAATTGGAATTTTTAAGGAATTAATTCAAAACTTTGAAATTATAGAATTAATTTAAGTAAGTTAATTGTTCTAATAACTGAAAGAGTTATTAATGTGTAATAAATCGATTATTCTAGATTGATTTTGGCGTGTGTTTGAGCTCTTGGATGTTATAATTTGCTTTGTTGATGGGTAACCACTTTCCTCTTATTGTGCATGCTTGTATGATGTTTATAAGTGATTTTTAACTATATCGACTGAAAATTTTGCTAATGGTATGTGATGTGAACCTTGAAACTATGTTGTTAATTAAATTGTCTTGTGGGACTATTTTCATCAAGAAATGGCTAGTGATATTATATTATATGAATTAGTATTTATTTATGAGTTTAGAAAGATTATTTTGATAATTTATGAATTGATTATAGTATGTTATAATCTATTGTCATTATATCTCCTGAGTATTATTGGCATATGAGGGGATGGTGGATGTGGATTTGATGGGAGGTTATTCAAAGAGGAAATAAGGGGGTGAATTCTTGTACAAAAAGAGGAAATAAGGTTGTGGGCTTTCTGGTGTACATTGGTTAGTTCTTTAGCCCATTTGTGTCTAGTAGGGCCTTGACACCCCACTGATGTGTTAGAGGGGGAACCTATGGTTCGGTCTTGTGCTTTATGGATTTTGGCCAGTCCATATCACTTGATTGGTGAGCTTGTTGAGTTTAAATATCAGTCACATGGGAGAGTACTAGCCCATGGGTTCAATCAGAGGAAATAAGGTGGAGAGAAAATAAGGGAGGATAGAGAATAAAGTCTTGTGTATGGATTTTTATGCACTTATGTGATAAACATAAGAATAAGTTTATGAAATTGTGAATTGATTTATATACAAATATGTAGCCATATGACATTGTTTTTATAATACTATGATTTTATAACTGTCCCACTTGACACCTCACAAGTACTTACTCATATGCCCGATAAGATGGATTGTTAGTTGCTAGGGCTTTCCTCTCACTCCTGGATTGTTGGTTGCTGAGGCTTTTATCTCACCTCATCAATTTATCATTTTCCAAGTGATAGTTCTCGTATGGGTCTATCAAGGAAGACTTCAGAAGCTTAAGCTACTTATGCTAACAGTAATACTTCCATCTTTTTAGTTTATGTTGTATTTTTGTATATTGCCACGTTAGGGCTAATCTTCATACTTTGATTTATTTTAGAGATTTGGAGCATTAACTATATACTTTTGAATACTCTTGATGATTTTGAATGGCCTAGAGGCCTTATGACTTGTTTTGAACTTATGGGTCCACAATTCAATCTGGTATGGATATTTTGATATATGATGAGGTATTATACAGTTAAAGAGTTTGGGCTTGGTAGTGAATAGTTATTTTGGGTCTTGTGAAGTCTAAAGCCCAACTGTGTGCATGATAATGTTTTGGTAAATAGTTTTATCAAATCCTCAGTTAATTATCATTTTAAGGAAAGGAATTTATAAAGGACATTCCAGGCTTTGTTAGAAGAATTATTGGCAACTGTTAACCTATATCTGTGATAATGTAATTGTTTACTTATAACTTGTGTCTCTTTATAGGAATTAAGCGTGGAAAACAAATAGGGGGTGAAAAAGAATGAATACCCTTACCAGAAAGGGTGTGTGGTGAATGCAAAGCTTTTTATTTTATGGAAGCAAGGAGCTACTGACCAAATGCAAGAGAATTGAAGAGGTTTTTGGTGCTTTCGATGGCTGATTTCTTCTCCTTTCATCAAGTTTATCTTCCTCTTCCATGAGTTGCTAAATTTTAGTTATTTTCTTGAGTTGGGTAATAGATTGAGCTTCTAAACTTCAATGCAATAGAATTCCTTTAAGCTCTCTTTCTAGTTCATGAGTATATGGCTTGGTTATGTATGTGGTTGTGAGCTAGATTGTTCTATGCCAAGTGAAAAAACTTGGTGGTTGAGTTAGGAGTTGATTAATTAAGCCTTGTATGATTCATAATAGGAGTAGGTTTTGAGCAAAAAAAAAAGGAGTAGGTTGAGTTGTATATTCCAACTTTGTTGGGTGGATTTTAAATGACTAAACTGAATGCTTTGAATTTTTGTAATGGTAATTACAATTTAGAATTGGAAGTTAATTGTTCTTCTCCTTAAGTTTAATCTATTCTATTGAATGGTAGTACTCATGTAATTGCTTTAGTAGAATGAATTAAATGAGTATTGTAAGTATGGATCTAGTGGTAGCTTGGGTCCATGCTTTTGACTCATATTATTAAATTCTTATTATTAGCAAGCAAGGAAGATTAAAATCTCAACTCAAGGGAATCTCACTTCATCATTATATTAGTTTATTTTATTTACCTTATTGTTATTGTTAATTTCGATTCCGTTTACTTCTTTATCTTGAAATCCAAAAAATTCAAAAATATTGAATTAGATTAGATTATTTCATTTGTCTTTTAAACAATTTCTCAAAATGATTTCACAACTTTAAAGTATTTATCACTTAATTATTTAGAACTTGCAAAGTAATCTCCTTACAAGAACGACCTAGGCTGAGCTACTACACTACGTTTCAAACCTAGTTTTTTTTAGAACTCATATGACATGGGTTTATCAAATGGTGCCATTACCGAGATTGAACCCGGGTCTCCCACGTGATAGGCAGGAATACTCACCACTATACTACAAATATCAAATCCACTAGTGTCATCCTACAATTAGCTGATCGCACCACTAGGAAACCTCATGGTTATTGGAAGACATCTTAGTCAAAGTCAAAGACTTAATGTTTCCTACTGATTTTTATGTCCTAAACATATCCATCGAGTTCTCAGTTACGGAACCATTGATTTTGGGTTTGTGTTTCATACAAACAGCTCATGCTATCATTAGCATGAAGGATGGGTACATAACTATAGAAGTAGGTCATAATGTAATTCGGTTCAATCTATAAAGCTATAAATCACCTATTTGAGGACTACTCCCTACTTGGCTTGAATTTGATTGATTTGGTCTCAGAAGAGTTAATTGATAAGTTTACCTTCCCATTATGTGCAAAAAATGATTGTTATGGTTATGTATGTGCCACCACTGATTCAAATTCTTCTCCCTATTTTGATTGTGATGATGATGTGTGTAGTATTGATTGCATGTTAATTGATAGCTCACTTTACACTTCCAATCCTTTTATTTTTGATTTTTCTACTCTTGGTAGTACTATATCTTCATTGATAGTCATCATGGTGCTGGGAAAGTGTTATTGTGTAGTTTTGCAGAATTTGTGAATGTTAGTGAAGTTGAGTCCTCTTTTGGAAGTGAAACTACATCCATTAGCACTGAATCAGCTCTATGGAAACAAATAGACTCATTGTTGAACATAAGGAAAGAAATCAATGCACTACTGATGGCACAACTGCAATTCATGGGTTTAAGCTTCAGCTTCCTCCTTGTTACAAGTTTCAAACTTCTACTAATCTCAAGGATGATTGCATGGGTAACCTTACTTCTTTCCAATAGTTGAAATACTTACATTCTCCTTTTGGTGATAAACTTAACAAGTCAAAAGCCATAACTTTCTTTGTTGGAAATTTTGGAAACAATGGACAACCGCATGTCAAGACTAAAATAGGGGAGAATTTCAGTTCTAATCAATTACCAAATTATTGCATACCCTTTCATGATGCTTCCTCTTATAAATTTCTCTTTGAATGATGTAGGTATTACTCAAGTTTGCTTTATGAATGAGCCACAATCTTAATCAACATTTGAACAAAGGGGGTAGACCTTTAATCCAACCCTTATTGGAAATTATCATAAGAAAGGGAAGTTTCTTTGTGCACTTGAGTTGAAAGAGCTTGTACCTTCAATTGTGTAGCCTCCTGAACTTGATTTAAAAAATGTTACATTTTAGTTCCATAATCGATCTGATGAGTTTTATGCAACGAATTTGAACCACTAATTGATATTCTTTTATAAAGTTCTTTGAATTCCTAACTTCAAAATAGGACTCAAGCCTATAGTTGAGTGAGTTTTTCTGAATAATTTAAATCTTTTCAAAAACTATCATGAAGTGGTTCATAACTTCTTCGTAACTCATCGTTTCTTAATTCTCTTTATTATCTTAATCAAAGTGATTCTTTGCTCATTTTTATGAGTAGAAGTTTTCTTAACTAATGGGCTCATACCGTGCGATTACCCATGTCTAATTCAATTATCGCACTTAGGAAATTTGACTTGTCTGTCATACAGTGATGTATAATTAATCACTCAATGGTTCAACGTGTAAATAATTCTTCTCCTTCGTTGCAACTTCTTCTCCTGTCACAGCATCCTACACGTTTCTTCAGTGCTCTACTACTAATATGGTTGGTGAGGGTGAGTGAGATTCAAGAGAATCCTAATAGCGAATAGTGCTAGCAAATGTATACAAGAGATGCTTTGTGCATGACATGCTTGCTTACATAAATTCATGCCAACATAATGACATATATGCATGCTCAATGTTTAACACATTACACTAATGGCCATAGTATAAGTAAAACAGAGCTTCACTCATTCACATATGCTTCATACAATTCATCAAAGCAACTAACACATCAATACACTAGCACACATATCTAGTTATGCAAGTTAGGAAAGTTCCTTACCTTTTGTCTTCAAGTTCCCTCCTTGTACCTTTTTTCCCAACCATTGAAGTTGCCTCTATTTCCTCTTCTTTGTCATCTTATGGCCCTAGATAAATGGCCATATTATTAGAGCCATGATAAATATATGTCTAATAGACTACTTTAGTGTCTAGGACTTGTCTTTATTCTTTGGGCCTATACTTTTTCAACTTTAATAACCCAAGACACCTTGATTGGTTAACTTTTAAAGTTAACACATTAGGCCTATGGGTATTTAATAGGCCCACACTAACTTTATAGGCTTTACTTAATAATTGAAGTTCAAATTAATTACCAATTACCCTTATTTTCTTATTTTTGACTAATTACCAAAATGTGCCAGAATTTTCAATAATATTTGAAAATTCATAACTAATTGTATATATGTATAGTTTGATGATTCCAAAGGTTATGTGACCCTTAATCTATCTAGTTTCAGGGAAAAAATATAGCCATTACACTTCTAGATGTACATCAATACAATATCTCACTTAATTGATCACTGCCCCCAGAATTCGCTAGTTTTGTAGACCAAACTTTAGAAATTCATAATTAATTCTAAAAAAATCTAAATGCATTGGTTCTAGATTCTATAAAAAGCTCTTAAAGCCTTCTTTCAGTGAAAATATCATAGAGCATTGATTACAGCCATATATTTTCCAAAAATTTGTCAAACATAGACTGCCACATATTTTATTCCAAAATCAAGGTCAAGCTTTGAAACATCATAACTAAATATAGAAAAATCCAATTGCAATGATTCAAAGTCCTATGTGGCCCCTATTAAGTCTTTTTTAAGGGAAAAATAATAGCTACTACTAATTACAGGGATAATTTTCCCAAAATCATCGAATAGCACAATTGTCCAAAAAACATTCTAGATTTAATGCCTAACTTCAAAAATTCATATCTCACAATCTACAAGCCCAAATCCCAAATGACACATATCGTATATCAAATTAAAACTTAGGATGTCTACTTCAAATTAGGAAAGTTTTGACAAAACATTTCTACAACAAGTTCGGTACTTCGACAGCACTCCGGCCAGCTAGACGGTATCAAACACCTCTGATTAAAAATCTAAAACCATAGAAATGTTGATCTCACTAAGAGGAGCAACATTACAGAAGACTCTGGGAGTTGGAAATGCTGAATTGAAGGTGAAATAGGCTCCGGAACTCCGGGAATTTTACTATTCACACACCTTCTCTCTTCTTTCTACGTTTTCTCTATTTTCTCCACTTTTTTCTGTCTTATTTTTTTGCCCTTGGCTGAAATATTAAAGAAGAATGGATGGTTGGGATTTAATCTTGCATTTTGTATGGTTTCCTAATATGCCAAGTGTCAACAAATTTAAGCTCAAGATTCCATATGTCAAAAAAAGTGTCCTGGCTTCTCTTTCTCTTTCTTAGGTGGCATCCTTTTTTGTCAAGGGAAGGAGAGGCCTGACAATTTCCCTAGACTTCTGGGTTTAGTGTTCGGGAAGTCAAGTACGCGACCGGATCAGAGATTGGAAGATTTCTCTAACCAGGTGACATATGGTGCATCCCAGGGATGCCAACACAAAAGGCAGAAAGCAAGTGTAATGATAAGGGACACTTGTTACCTCCTTATTTGGCCAACACAAAAGTGGCTTTATACTTTGCCATCATTAAGGGACACATGTCAGGCTCTTGTTTAGCCAACATAAAAGTTATGCCATCATGAGTCATAATTGCTTACTTTATTAAAGTTACTTTATTGGTGCGTACTCAGGATTTTACTTAGGTCCATGGCATGCATGATGAGGCATACAAGATGACACCAGGTTAGAGTGTGTCTGTGTGGGCCCCATATGGCGCCACATACTGGAGACTACTCCAAAAATGTAAGGTACACATGTCTGCCCTAAAAATACCATGTGCACACCTGAACATACCTATTTCACCCGACTAATCCATCCCTTACCTCATGACATAACTGAGTGGCACCTTTTACCAACCCAATGGCACCGTATATCTATCCTATGCACATATGTACCGACACTTTGATCCTATTGCCTACACGTATTGGGCCTTTTGCCCGGTAGGGCTGGATCACATAGTCCCCTCGAGTCTTCCTATCTCTCGATATTCTTGGGACTCTTTCTGAATTGGGCTTAGTCGTTTTCCTGATATAGGCATATCCTTAACTCTATAGGCCCAAAATTCATGATATTACAAAACCTTTTCCCCTAACTTGAAGTATGCCTTTCTTACTGAAAATAAATTGAACTTTAGGTGATATTCCAGGTATTAACCCTGCCGTATGCACCCATAAAATCCTTTTGAATAAGGGTGTAAAACCTGTGAGGCAGCCCCAATATAGACTCAACCCTCTCATCTTAGATGCAGTTAAGAAAGAGGTCACCAAAATCTTGATTGCAGGGATCATATATCCTATTTCAGATAGAAAGTGGGTAAGTCCAGTCCAAGTTGTTTCAAAAGAGAGTGGAATAATAGTTGTCAAAAATAAGAAGAATGAACTCATTCCAACAAGAGTCCAAAACTCTTGGAGAGTTTATATAGACTTTAGAAAATTGAACGAATACTAAATGTAATATCTTGAATTTTGGTACTAGAGATTTGAGAATGAGCATGAATTAAGGGGGCCTGCTAAGCCCCATTTTAGCAAGAGGCCCAGGGAGGCATAAAAAATAGAATGGCTTGTAGAAACTACACCCATAATAGAATATGAATTTCAGTGCAAATTAATCGGAAGAAAGTACCCAATTCCTATAGGATGTGTCAAAATGACATAGAACTTGACTCAGATTTGAAGAAAATTGGAATTGTGTCTAGAAAGAAGAAATAAAGAGAAATGTAAAGAAAGAAAAGAAGTAATGTCACAAGAAATAATGTTGCCATAATCAAGGTAAAAGAGATAATTGCTACTTGATCTTGAGGTCAAAATTGGAAGACAAATTGAAGGGCTAAGATTTTCTCTTTAAAACTAAGAAGTAATTATGAGATCAAAATGCACATTAACCCTTCTTATAAGGGTTAAATTATTTAGTTAAACAAGAAGAAAAAGAAGAAAGAAAAATTGGTCAAAAAGTCAAAAGTTTCAACTTGGAAAATTTTGGACCAATGGCAAGTCAATTTGAGGTAATTAGTCAACAAATCATCTCCCACTTAGTAGCCATATTTTCATCCAAAAAGGGGTAAGAAAGAAGGTAAGAAAGACAATAAAATTATCATGGTAAATCATCAGATATGGTAACTAATGTAACTTGTGTAAGGAGGTGAAATTTAGACCATATCTTTTACTTTTTCTCTAAGGCCAATTTTGGCCAAGTATTATACACAAAAGGGTGAAAAAAATAAGATTAATTTTACACTCTTCTTTCTCATCAAAATTCGGCTAAGAGCTTGAGAAAGGGAAAAATAAGAAGACAAAGTTCAAGGTATGGCTTCCAGCTTGATTTCCCCCTCTTAATCACTTCTTTAGCTCAAAAGCTCTTTATGAATCTTATTCCCCTCTTCAAGAGCTTCATTTCTATTATTTTTGTTTTTGAAGAGGAGGTGTTTTGAGCCATCTTAAAAGAGCAAAAGCTAGAGAATCAAGAAAAGAGCTCAAGAAAGAGCTAGATGTGAGTAAGAGCAACATTTTATGTATATGTTGTCTTGGTTGATTTAGTTTTGGTGGGTTGTTTTGGCTGCCCTAATTTCATCCTTTTAGGGTTTATTAGGGTTCATAAAGCTTTCCTCATATACATGTGATTATATGTTGTTTTGGAAGCATATAAGTTAAGTTTGGTGGTTGAAATGTGAATTGGTAACTTGTTACAACAAACCCTAAATTCTGGTCTAAATAGGACATGATAAAGGAATGGAAATTTGATCATTTTGATGTTATCATTGTGTTCTACACATAAAAATCTATGGGAATAGCCCTTGGTTATGAATTCTAGGTCATTGGAACATAATTTGTAAAGTTACATTATTGCTATCCAGTTAGGGTTTCCCAGTGTGACATATGTTTGCATTGTGTTTTGAGTAATTGAAAGGTGTTCAATGACTATGGAATTTTTCAAAATGAAGGTAGACTTATCAATCTTTAATTTGATAGGTCATATAGGTCATTTGGAGTTGTATACTAGGAGTCATGTATTTTTGAAGTTGGTCATGTGAAATGTAATATCCTGATTTGTGATTAGGGCTAATGGCTCTGATAATTGTTGTAATTAGTGAAGTTAAGCACTATTGGGATTAATGTAATGTGAATTTTGGAATAAATATGTGTGGTATTTAAGATCAAGGGTTGAGATTCATTTTTGATGGGTCGGAATCCTATACTTTGTGTCTATGTGAGCTCAAAGTGGAAGTGGATGAGATGGTGACATATAGCATAGTGGAGGCCTTTGGATGTGGCACTAGAAGACAAAATATCACTTTTTCTCTCTCCCTTCTCTCTCTTTTTCGGTTGTGTGTGTGGCTAGAGGAGGAAGTGTGCACCATCATCATCATCTCACCATTTCTCATATTCTCTCTCTTCTCTCTCTCTCCATTTTCACTGGATCAAGAAAGAAAGAGAAGGATAAAGCTTTGATTTTGGGTAAATGGTGATCCTCCTTTGCTCAAATCCTCTTTTCTAATGTGGTGTATCTCATTAAGAACTTCATTATGGTGATTGTAGAATCTTGAGAGGTGTTGATTTGTAAGTTGGTTGAATTTGAAAGTGGGAGAACCAAGATTCTAGATTTGGCAAAGTGAAGAGGTAGGCATTTAGAGCATTTTGATATATTGTTTGTGACTTTTGGTTAAGTTTGGTAAAATCTGGAAAATTGCCCTAATTATGCCTATTTCTGGATATATGAGGTTTATTGTGATTGATGATTGGAATTGATTTATTATGGAGATATATGAGCATTTGATTTAGTTTGGAATGTGCGAAATGTGTTAAGGGAAATTGGATGTTTGTTGTGATAGAGACCTAAGAGCATGATTGTGGTCAAATTGGTTTTTGAGTGTTTTTGAAGTGGCCAATGTGTTTCCTAGTTAGTGCCAAGTGTGTGTGAGCTTTTGGTAGAGATTGGGAACCATTTGGGAGTGAAATTGACCATCTGGTGTTTGCTGATATGATCTGCGATTTTGGTCTCTGATGCACAACACTCGAGCACGGGATGATCATGCTCGAGTGATGTGAGTATTTTCCCTTATTTGCTTCGAGTTTTGCCTAGACTCTTTGAAGGAATCTTGAGTGCACCTCTTCGTGCTCGAGTGAGGGAAGATCATGCTCGAGTGAGCTTGGGTCTGCTCGAGTGATGGTGTAAGCCCAGAGTAGGGGTTGCTCTTGGGTTGTCACTCGCGGGTAAGGTGCTCGAGTGTGCCTTCTCACTCGCGGGTATAGGGTGTTCACTCGAGTGCATATGGTTGTGCTCGAGTGATCCTGATCCTTGAGAGCTTGTGTGCTCTTGAGTCCTCACTTCCTGGACTTCACTCGCAAGTGCTCGAGTGAGGCATTTGGCCTTCACTCAGGTGAGGTCCAGTGTGCTTGAGTGAGCTGGTTCCTGAAAGCTTCTTTGTGCTCTCGGGTGTTCACTCGCTGCCTTTCACTCTCTTGTGCTCGAGTGCTATCCGTACCAATGCTCGAGTGAAAGCTTTCATGCTCGAGTGAGGATGCTATAAACCAATGTTGTGCCTTCGAAAAGGAGTCTTTGGGGTAGTTTCTTCCAACCCTTTAGGCATATGTTTAGGCCTCTAGTAGCCACCTAAAGAGTCCTAAATGATAACCAACTTAGAGTATTATTGAAATATACTTATGGAAAAGAAATTGATTGGTTGTCCCTAATTTGATATAGGATTTGATATCTGTCCCCCCGTGAGACCACGGTACCGGAGCCAATCAGGAAAGATACAGGTAGTGACTCTTTCTTTATACCTTATGGGATACATTGTATGTGTGCTATATCATTGTGATGGAATGGATTTCGTATGCTACAACTTTTGTGAAAATTGTGTGAAGCACCGCTATACCAATAGTCCCTAAGTCGCTAACAACGATTCGGGTAAGGGCTGTGTGCCTTCCCGGTGGTAAAAGGGGATAAGGTTAGGGTGTATTATATGTGATTATGTGGGTCGAAAGGCTAATTGTGAGCCGAAAGGCTATTTGTGAAGGCCGACGGGCCAATTGTGAAAGCCGAAAGGCTATATGTGAGCCGTGAGGCTATTCGTATGCACTGCTATGCCAATAGTCCCTGAGTCGCTAACAACGGTTCGGGTAAGGGCTGTGTGCCTTCCCGGCGGTAAAAGGGGATAAGGGTGGAGTGTGATTTATGTTGCTAATATAAGATGGTTTGTTTACATGCTATGTGATTACGTGTGGTATGAATAATTTGTTACTACTGGGATTCTTTAGAATCTCACTCTTTCCAAATGACTAACCTTTTTAGACAGGGCGAGTGGCTCGAAAGGGAAGCGGCCAACCAGGAGTGGTTAGGGCTTAGGGACATTTTATATTTGGATGTTGGTTATCCTTGTTTTGGTTTTGGGATTACTAAGTGTATATGAAATGTAAATGAATATTTTGGATATGTAATCCCCATTGTTGGGAAACCCTTAAACCCATGTTATATATTTAGATGAACCCGGGGTTTTCCGGGATTTTGGTTTCCGCACTTTGATATTTATTATGTACTCTGATTTCTCAAGTAATTATATCCGCACGTGAATGTGAGACCAAGATTGTTTATATTTTGAAATGATTTTGAAATACCCCATCTTGGGATGAGGGACTAATAGTTGTTGATTTCATTTAATTGATCTCTATCTCACTTAAATTTCGTAATTAGGATGTAATTACAGTGAGGGTGTTACATGAAAATTGGCATGTTTTTGGATAGTTTCTAATAAATGATAATTCGGGAATGCTGTGCATCTAATTGCCTAAGGTAAATATTTTTTCCTGAAACTATACTTAGTAAGGGTCACATAGCCTTTAAATCACTACAATTGGATATTTGTACAAAAAGATATGAATTTTCAAAGTTGGTTGACAAATTCTGTCAGCTTTTGTTAAATGTGCGTAAATCAAAAGGTTATGAGACATTGTAATTTCTTTGAACTTTAAGGGTAGAAATTAACCCCTTAAGACAATTTGACCACTTTAACTCATTATTTGACTTAGAAAAATGACCCTAATGATATGATTATATATCTAGGGCTATGAGAAGTCAAGAAAGAAAAGAATGGAACATTTTCCAAGAAGCCTCAGTAGTTGGAAGAAAAGGGGATAAAAAGAAGGACTTTGTCCAAAAGATAGTAAACTTACCTTACTTGTATGTATTTGATATTTATATCATCTATTGCTTTGTAGTATTGCTTTGCTTGATTATGTGAAGCATGTATGAATGAATGAGCCCTATTTCTGTTTTTACTGTGGCCATAAGTATTGCACGAAACATTGAGCATGCATAACATCATTATGTGCACATGAGCCTATGTAAGGCAAGCATATCATACACTAGCATTCATCTTACATGCATTGTTTGTAATGTTTGCTACTAAGATTCCCTTGAATCTTACCCTCCCCCATTAACCATAAAGGTACGTGAATATAAAAGAGAAGAATGCTTGAAGATGAACCAGAAAGAAAGAAGACGAAGAATTGAAGGGCCAAGTGTATCTATGTTTACTGTATGTAAAACATTTACACTTGATGTATATGTATGAATACGTGAATTTGAATTTAGCCGTAATTGAGATAACGGGAACTAAGAAATAGAACTAACTCTGATATATGAATGTAGTAAGAATAATGACTAACGAGTTGTGAAGAAGTAATTAAACGCTAACTAATTAAAGAATAATGCTTCTGTGTACATAATAAAGAGGTATGTAAGAAGAGTGTTACACTAGAAAGGGCCACTTTCTACTCCCCGGTATATATCAGATATCAGAAAGATTGGCTTGCAAATCACATTATTGTTTTCTTGATGGTTTTTTTGGTTATTTTTAGGTTCCTATTGGACTATAAGATCAAGAAAAGGAAACATTTGTTAGATTCCATATGTTTTGATGATAACAAAGATTGAAATGATCTTACAAAAGGTTTAACAATGGACAAAAGAGTTTTGGAACAAAGAGACAAAGTTGTAGAGTCATCACTCGAGTAGACACTTGAGTGATAAAGAAGTAGAAGAAGTCACTATACTAGGAAGAAAGTTTCAGGCTAATCTTAGAAGGGATCACTCGAGTGATGTGTGCTGAAAATGTCCAGGAACTTACTGCCAAAATTTGAGAGGTGTCACTTGAGTGATTACTTAAGCAATAACCAAGAATCACTCAAGTTATGAGGTAAGAAATGAGCTAGTGACTTTCTGCCAAGATTTTATGGGATTACTCGTGTGGTTACTCAAGTGATTGTCCTGAATCACTTGAGTGATGTAATTAAATTTGTTGCTTTTGCTTTCTCCAAGTTTTGGAAGGGATTACTAGAGTGATGACCCTGGATCACTTAAGTGACCACTCGGGTGATGTAGTCCAGATTGCATGGTAATGTCTACCGACCATAATTGCTATTTTCAAGGAAAAAATGAAGAGATCATGTAAGAGAAAGAAAAGTCAAGTTACGGAGCATAATGTCTACCAACCGCAACTGCTATTTTTCAAATATGAATAATGGTCAACAAAAGCTTCGTAACTCAAACGAACATGTTGAAATGCTGCCAACAGCCATTTCAACTGTAACCCCCGCACTATAAACGCCGTAAATATGGTTTGAACATGTGTCATAAATTAAATAAGAGACCAAGAACAATTTAATACATTTCAAAACTTTTTCCAAAACCTGTACAATACGGTCCCTATTCACTTTTAAATCCATTTGGCCTATTTGGTTATGTTTCATACTACAATATAAGAGTGATTAGCAAAAATTCCTGACATCTACCTGTGATATAATTATTAACTAACAGGGTTTACAGGGCATCATTGCCCATCTCAGTTTCCCTTATTGCGAATTACACACAATCACTCTCCTGTGATCAATATATACATTTATCCAAAAAGTGATAACCATCAACCAAAACTAAAGTCTTCTACTGGCATATACTAGTTGCCCTTATAGACCTGCTTATCCCTTGATCCGCTTGCCCTAGTTAAAATTTGATCATTGGAAAGAGTAAGATTCAAAAGAATCTTAATAATAACATTTCACTCATATGATATATAATTCAACAAAGCATGTAAGCAATTATCACAATACAACATTCAGTATAGCATTCACAACAAACATTTAGTCATATCTCTCATTGCAAACGTGATAAGCATGACAATCATCACAACATTGACAACATCATTCAATCATGACGATAATAAGATACGTGATATACATGACAATCGTAACAGTCGTCACATATGTCACAATGCATAGCATTAGTGAAGTTCACAACAATTTGTGACATTCAATATATACACTTCCTTGACACTCGTCACATTTACAGCCACAACATTTGTCACGATTTAATCGTTACATTTAATGAAAAGCACAAACATACAATGCATTATACATGATATAAGAGAACTAGTCACTACCTTGTTCTTTCCGTTTGTGTTCAGGCACAGGCTTCCTATGTTCAGGGCAGATGTCAAATCCTATAATCATAATTAAGGATGACAAGTTATTACCTATTCCAATTCTCAAATGACTTCAAAACACTTAGGGTTGGTTATCATTTAAGTCCTTTAGGTGGCTATGAAAGGCTCAATCAACAGCTTCAAAGGGTTGGGGAGAACTAGACCAGAAACCACCTTCAAAAATCACAAAAGTGCTGAAAATAGGGCTTGGCCGCTGTTAAGGAATTCTTTAGCTATGGCTAAGAGATAGTCAGAAAGTTTTGGGCTGCGGCTAAGGTCTTTTTGGCTGAGGCCAATAGCAGGTCGGAAACTTCTGGGCCACGGCTAATAACAAGTCAGTAGCATTTGGACCGCGGCCAACTCCCCTTTGGCCATGGTCAAGAACTGGCCTAAAACTTTTTGCTGTGGCAAATAATGCCTAGCCACAGCCAAAAACTGGCCTGATCCTTGCCTGATCTCAACTGACCATAACTCTCAGTACACAACTCCAAATGATACAAACTTTATACAATTTTGAAGCTTGCAATGTCTACTACAAAATTGGAAAGTTTCACAACTTTTTGACACTATTTGCTATTTCAAAACATTGTGCAAAGTAGGTCCCTTGCATAGAATTTCCATTACCAAATTTTCTAGTTTTTAATCAAGTGTTTCCAAAGGTCAGATTTCACAATCGAGCTACTCCCCATATAGTTTTCCATATGGAATCCAATGGAAAAATCAAAATAAACAAATTCACATTCCTTTCCCATGTTATGTTTTGGGGCTACAATTAACACAAAACCCTAAAACTCCAAACTTCATATTCAAGGTTCAATTAAATTAAATTTATCCAAACCTCAATACAAAACACCATTACCACAATCAAAACATCTCAAACTCTCTAAGACGCTAATCCAAAAAAAATAGGACAATAACAACTTTGCCATTAGTCAATTTCTTCTTCAGTTACTGACTAATTAGCTGGTAAATTTCTTTCTTCCTGTTTTGCCCCTAACTAAGGAAATTTCATTTGAATTTCTACTAGACATATTATTTAACTTCTTTTCCCTTCTTCATGTGCTATTCCCCTTCTATTTTAGTCCAATAATAACTTTGCCACATAATTAAACTAAAATACAGGGTTTAGACACTTTCTATAGCTAATTCGGTCATAATTCACAGTTTATTTTTTGAAAGTGTTTTTCTAACATTCATTACATCCACTTTTGGAGTCATGAGCCCTTATTCACATTTTGAGTCATTACAATTCTCCCCCTGTACAATAAATTTCATCCCCAAAATTTGTTACACAACTTGGGACATAAACCTCGGATGCCTCTTCATGATGGCTTCTACTTCCCAGGCTGCTTCCTACTGGGACGTAAACTCATCATAGAACCTGCTCAAGTTTGGGGGGTATGACTATTTGAAAGCTATAGGTCCAATTCTCGCAAGAATCTCAAATGGACCAAGGCACCCTAAGCTCTGCTTCATTCTCTTGATTGTTCTATCGATTCCCATGACCAGAGATACTCTTAAGAACTCGTGATCTCCGACTTCATAATCTAAAGGTCTTCACCTTACTCGCTCATAGTTCAGATGGACTGTACTTGTTCATCCTGGCTTTGAGCCCCTTTACTCTTAGATATCAAGTCACTTTCCCCTTGGGGAATACTATTAGCACATATGATTGGATTTGAGAGATCTAAATCTCAAAAATCCTCTATCATCACTACTACAACCTAGACAGCCTTCCGACTAAGCACATTCGTGATGACATTAATTTACCTAGATGATACTTGATCTCCAAGTTGTAATCTTTCAGTAACTCCATTCACCTATGTTTTTTCACATTCGATTCTTTCTAATTACATAAACACTTGAGACTCTTGGGGTCATAGTACAATTTTGCCATCACACTATACAGATAATATCACCATATCGTTAACACAACCACTAACACAACTACAATCGACACAAGCTCTAGATCATGAGTGGGATACTTTTTTTATGATAGTTCAGCTATCGGGAGGCATAGGCCACCACCGTGCTCAATCTAGTTAGTCCCTCTATGAACCACTCAAGGTATCATAGACTCACCATAGACTCTAATTTTACTCACCGCTTCTTAGCTTAGGGTCAACACCAGTGCAACCAGCTTGGTGGCTAGCCAGGTTGGCCATGTTAAGGTAAGTGCCCACACAACATCCAGTGGAACCCCTAATCATGTAGTCAAATTCGCCATCAGCTAAACTAGCTTTACTCTACTGCATACGGCCACTACCTAATCCCAGCTTATTCACATCACAATACACAACATAAGTCAAGCTAGGTAGGGTATACCCTAATCCTGATTTAGTCACATTACGATACACAACAAATTCTGTATCATAGTACACAACAAAGTCAAGCTGGGATTGGGTATATTCAATACTGGTGTGATTGATAACTTCACCTTCAGCTCTATTTGCTCTTCTCACTTCATTCGTCCTACTTAAACAGTTGATCCTTTTACGTGAGCTTGGTCATCGGCAAGGCAATTCAGGCGAAATTCTAAATGAATCTTCTGGTAACAACTATCATGACCCAAAAATTGTGCATCTCAACAATAGTTTCTATCCTTTGCCAATCCAACACTACTTCCACTATACTAGGATCCACTAAGATCCCTTCTCTCGAGATGACATGGCTTAGAACTTTACTTCCTGAAGACAAAAATAGCACATTTTTCTTATCACCTTGAGCTCTGCTCAATATATTTCTTAAACACATCACATTTACTATGCTTCCGTTGCGCACTCTGAGGTATATCTCCTCATATGTGCTTTAATAATGTCAGGTTGATTTAATAGGAGTCGCATAGGAACCTCCCACTACACCTGGTGGTACCCACTGTTAGTTTCAGTGTTTTGATGATAACAAATTTTGTTGATAATGTTTTGCAAAAGATCTTAATCAATTATTCATTGCAAAGGTAAGGAAAAGAAAGAAATTGATATGTTAACAAATCACTTGAAGTGAATTATCACTGCACTCGAGTTATGACCAAAATCACTTGAAGTGATTCCACAAAAAGTTAGAAACACTTCCAGTGAAGATGAATCACTTCCAGTGAATATCGGATCACTTCCAGTGAAGTTCAGTATCACTTGAACTGATATCCAGTGATTATCAGAATCACTTCCAGTGAAGACGAATCAATTCCAGTGAATATCGGATCACTTCTAGTGAAGTTCAGTATCACTTGAAGTGATATCAGTGATTATCAGAATCACTTCTAGTGAATATCGGATCAGTTCTAGTGAAGTTTAGTATCACTTGAAGTGATATCCAGTGATTATCATAATCACTTCCAATGAAGATTAATCACTTCTAGTGAATATCATATCACTTCCAGTGAAGTCCAAAATTACTTGAAGTGATAACCAGTGAGTAATAGAAACACTTGAAGCAATGTAAGAGCACTTCCAGTGATTGTCAGAATCACCTCCAGTGATGAGAAATTACTTCTAATGAATCAGAATCACTTGAAGTGATAACCAAAACATCAGATCACTTCAAGTGAATTGCTAGTGAACTTGAGTGATGTTGACAGGCGCATGAAGACAACTTCTAGAGATGATATCACTTGAATTGAAGTTTTAAACAATTAGTATTAATAAATTAATTACAGTATTAATCTTTTCTTCTGAGTATGTTACAGGTAATACGCAATGATCAGAATACAAAGACTTTCAGAGTGCAACAGTCAATAATAACAGAGGGAGGGTTTGACTATTTTACAACGGGAAATCAGAATTCAAAGATTCAGGAGCACAACAGTAAACAACGACGGGAGCATTTTTCAACACAATAATTATTCTACAATTGGCAAATGTTTGAATGATCTCAACGGCTCTCAAACAACCTCTATATAATACTGAACCATTCAAGATAGAAAAAATATACAAAAACAACAACTGAGAACACACAAACATACACTGATCAACACATTCTTAGTGCTCTATTTTTCTCATACTCATTCATTGTACTTCAGTGATTATATATTTGCTATGGGAGAGAGTTTTTCATTACAAACTCAATATTTGTTATTGAGACAACTTAAGGTTGTGGAACCTTGAGTTGGGGATTTGACTACAACATGTAAGGGGGAGCGAGTGTCCAGGTGAAGGAACTTGCTATGTACTGAGGTGCCAAGAACCCACTGAATCTTGGAGAATATAGTGAAACTCTCAAAGATGCTTTGAGGACTGGACGTAGGTCAAAGTGGTTGTGGCCGAACCAATATAACTCCCGGTATACACTTCGGTGATATTTCTCTTTGCTCTTAACTACTTTAAATATTCTGTTAATTTTCTTATACACAACGAAATTTCTTGTATCACCCAATTCACCCCCCTCTTGGGTGAAGCCCTTGCACTAACACCCACAATCTATATTCCTCTGTGCCTGCTCTTTGCCCACTTCAACTCAAATTATTCCGGGCCTTTTCATATGGGCTTCCACTATTAGTCCAACTTCAGGCAATTCACAAACTTATTGCCCTTATCGGGGTACTCTACCCATGTTATACATGGAATCTAAAAGCCACTTGTATATTCAATTTTTTGTCTCAACATGAGACTATATTCCATAGCTACTTGTTGTTCTATCGAGAACTATTCTTAGATGATACTCATGCTCTTCATTACTCTGAGAGTATATCAAGATGTCATCGATGAAAACTACCACGAATTGATCCAAGTACAATCAGAAGGTAAGATTCATCAAATCAATGAATACAGCGGGTGCATTACTCACTGTCAACCAATCAAAACCCAGTATGACTTCTAATTGATATAGCGGCAATCACAACAAGTCAACTATAGACTCATGCTCTTCAACGGTTATCATACAATTCAGGAAAAATTGATGAGCTAGTTGCTGCACACATAATCCCAGGCACTTCACACAGTCATTAGCAATGAAGGAATTACTTGGACCCGAATACGTTCTTCCACTATGTGGCCCGCCACAACGAGGACATAACCTATCGTTAGAGGTCTTTGGAACTCACATCCTCAGGTCAGTAGGTTTCTTATCGCCGCCCTTAAAGGAAGATTTTAGCCCCTTCCATTATGGGAAGTATTCTTCTTACTAGGCTTACTGTGACTACTGCCACCCTTGGCTGGGCACAGATCCCTCAGATTGTTCTCTATAATTCAGCACTTCTCCATAGCTTTATTGAATTCAATAAACTATCTAAAGGCCAATCATTTCCTTATTTCACTCCTTAATCCTTGGATCAATATATCAGAGCTACACTCCTCATCTTCCATGCATCGCAGGGGAGAAGAGTAATGACCAGTTAGATGAATCGAGATAGGTAATCATCAAAGTCTTTTCACCACCCTGCTTTATCGACAGGAACTCTGACTCCTTCTTGAGTCTCTCTGACTTGGGAAAGTACTTCTCATTAAATTTCTCCTATAATAGCTCCCAGGTCAAAGGCACATTCCGGGTCCATAACGTCATGGCAATGTACCGCCACCACCTGTCAGTGTCTCCCTTTAACTTATAGATGATCAATTTCACCCTTACATCGGTCGGGCATTCTAATACTTCAAAAAATTTCTTGAGTCAGACTAGCCAATCTTCAGTAGCTTGGGGATCAAATTTTTCCCCTGAAGAATGGAGGTAGATGCTTACAAAACTTAGAGTCCCAAAACTATATATCTCTTTTATTCTGGGATAGCCCCCCATGCAATTCTTGATTTG
Organism: Inga leiocalycina; assembly: GCA_963242795.1. NCBI lineage: Eukaryota > Viridiplantae > Streptophyta > Magnoliopsida > Fabales > Fabaceae > Inga > Inga leiocalycina. The sequence goes on along the minus strand of OY725329.1, from coordinate 21,163,254 downwards.
ACTCAATGTGAGGTTTTGACTCCTGATTTTGAATCGACCCTTCTTCCATTTCTTCATGATTCATCTCTTTCGGTATCCATTGAACTCTTTCCTTATTTTGTTTTGCTTTCACCTTTTAGAGCTTATCGCTTAATTAATAGATCATATCTCAGTACTCCATTAATACACCCATCATCTTGCTATATAGAATCAGGAGGGTTGTGGTTTATTTCTCCCACCCTTAATTCTATATGATTAATCTTTAGTCGAACCATTGTGTCCTTTTCACTCCAACACACATGATTCCTAACATCAATATCACACTAAGTGTATACACATGCTCTTTAAAACTCACAAACCAACTAATAACAGGAACATTTAGGTGTATACAATAATAGTCATGGGTTAATTACCCATACTAAGAGAAGGAACTATTGCAACTATCCTAGCAAAACATACCCTTGCCAGGAACTTCAGCTTTGATACCAAAAATGTAACCCCGTATTATAAAGGTTGTAAATATGGTTTGAACACGCATCATAAATTAAATAAGAGACCAAGAACAATTTAATACTTTTCAAAAAATTTTCCAAAACCTATACAATATGGTCTCTATTCACTTTTAAATCCATTTGGCCTGTTCAATTCTGTTTCATACATCAATATCAGAGCACTTAGCAAAAATTCCTGACATCCACCTGGGATATAATTATTAACTAATAGGGTTTACAGGGCATTGATAACTATCTTAGTTTCCCTTATCAAGGATTACATACAATCACTCTCCTATGGTCAATATATACATTTTTCCAAAAAGTGATAACCATCAACCAAAACTAAAGTCTTCTACTGGCATATGCTAGTCGCCCTTATGGACTTGCTTGTCCCTTGATCCGCTTGCCCTGGCTAAAATTTGATCATTGGAAAGAGTGAGATTCAAAAGAATCTCAATATTAACATTTCACTTATATGATATATAATTAAACAAAGCATGGAAGTAATTATCGCAATACATCATTTAGTACAACATTCACAGCAACATTCAATCATACCTCTCATCGCACATATGATAAGCATGACAATCATTATAGCATTCACGCAGCATTCAATCATGACAATAATCAGATACGTGATATACATGGCAATCGTAACAGTCATCACATACATCACAATGCATAGCATTAGTGAAGTTCACAACGATTTATGACATTCGTTATATACACTTTCTTGACATTCGTCACATTTACAGCCACAACATTTGTCACGATTCAATCATTACATTCAATGAAAAGCACAAACATACAATGTATTATACATGATATAATAGAACTAGTCACTACCTTGTTCTTTCCGTTTGTGTTCAGGCATCGGCTTTCTATATTCAAGGCAGATGTCAAATCCTATAATCCTAATTAAGGATGACAAGTTATTACCTATTCCAATTCTCAAATGCTTCAAAATACTTAGGGTTGGTTATCACTTAAGTCCCTTAGGTGGTTGTGAAAGGCTCAATCAATAGCTTCAAAGGGTTGGGGAGAACTAGACCAGAAAACACGTTTTAAAATCATAAAGTACTGAAATGGGCTTTAGCTGCTACCAAGACATGGTCATAAAGTTTTGGGCCTCAGCCAAGAGCAAGTAAGAAACTTGTGGGCCATGGCCAACTCCCTTTTGGTCACGGCTAAGAGTAGGTTAGTAACATTTAGGCCACAACCAAGAACTGGTTTGAAACTTTTTGGCTATAGGCAATAATGCCTAGCTGTGGCCAAAAACTGGCCTGATCCTTGGCTGATTTCAACTGACCATAACCCTCAGCACACAACTCCAATTGAGACAAACTTTATACCATTTTAAAGCTTGCAATGTCTATTACAAAACTAGAAAGTTTCTCAACTATTTGACACCAGTTGCTATTTCAAAACATTGTGCAAAGTAGGGCCCCTGCACATAATTTCCATTTCCAAATTTTATAGTTTTTCAACAAGTGTTTCTGAAGGTCAGCTTTCACAATCAGGGCTACTCCCCACATAGTTTTCCATATGGAATCTGTTGGAAACATAAAAAATAACCAAATTTACATTCCTTTCTCATGTTATGTTTTAGGGCTACAATTAACACAAAACCCAAAACTCCAAACGTCACATTCAAGGTTCAATTAAATTCTATTTATCCAAACCTCAATACAAAACACCATTACCACAATCAAAACATCCCAAACTCTCTAAGACGCTAATCCAACAAAAATAGGGTAAAATTCCAAAAATCAAGATACCCAACCAATGACTACAATATACATGTCAAAAAGTTGCTCTTACTCACCTCTTCCTCCTTCTCTAACTTGTTCTTTGCTTCACCAACCTCTAGTTTTTCTTGACTTAACCAAACACCACCTCTTGAAAATCTAAAACCATACAATTGAAGCTATCAATAAGAGAGATAAGATTAAAGAAGAGTATTTTGATAATAGAAGCCATTTTCAAGGTCAAATCTCTAGGAGAAGGATTTGATTTACCTTAAGCTTCTTTCTCTTTCTTCTTTACCTTGCTTGGTCTACTATGAGAGCTTGAGAGAGAGAAAAAGTGATGAAATGATAAACTCTTCATCCTTCCCTATCTTAACAGCGAACTATGAGAAGAGAAAGGGAAGAGAAATGAATTAAAAATGCTTATTTGACTTTTCAACAACCCATTTTCATCAAAATCATGCCACTTGTAAAAAATCCCATGGCTCTTCTTAAGGCATGTAACCATGTTGTTACCCTAACCAATTTTATTAGCCATTTAGTCACACTTCTTATTTCTTTTAGCTATCAGTCAATTTCTTCTTTGGTTACTAACTAATTGGCCGGTAAATTTCTTTCTTCCTGTTTTGCCTTTGATGATGGAAATTTCAATTGAATTTCTGCTAGACACATTATTTAACTTCTTTTCCCTTCTTCATGTTTCATTCCCCTTCTATTTTAGTCCATTAATAACTTTGCCACATAATTAAACTACTAAAATATAGGGTTTAGGCACTTTTTATAGCTAATTTGGTCATAATTCGCACTTTATTCTCTGCAAGTGTTTGTCTAATGTTCATTATGTCCACTTTTGGAGTCATGAGCCCTTATTCACATTTTGGGTCATTACATCAACTCAACTATAAATATGGGAACATTCAACGAAGAACTCAGACACTTACAACACATGAACATACATCGATCAATACATTTATAGTACTTTATTTCTCATATTCATATTTTGTACTTCAGTGATTCTATATTTACTCTATGAGAGAGATTTTCTTTATAAAATCAATATTTATAATTGAGACAACTTAAGGGTTTAGTAGAACCTTGAGTTGGGGATTAGTTTACATTATGGAGGGGGAGCCATTGTATAGTGAAGGAACTTATTGTGTACTGAGGTGCTAAGAACCTACTGAATCTTGAAAGATATTGATAGAACTCAATATTTATATATTTTTATTAATTAATCTTAGGCTTTTGTGGGACTTAATTGAATATTTTGGGCATAAGCAAGTGTTAATGTGAGACTTTAATGGAAGAATAATTTGGGAATTAAAGTGGCTAAATTGTTATATTTTTAATTAATATTTGTTATTCCCATTATTCTTTAATTGTGAACAAAAGATATTACCTTTGTGAATATAATTTTGTAGGTGTTGATGTGGCACAACTTGAGTGGTAAAGGTAAAAGATGTTATTTTGGAGCTTAATGAAGGACAAAAGTGAAATATCACAAGTGCAGAATTTATTTTTACATTTTTTCTAAAAGGAGGTTAAATGAGTAAGGGCCTTGTTTGGTTATTGTAATTTTGTACATATGCTAAAACATATTTTCACCTCCTCATCCAAACAAGGCACAACTCACTTTTAACCTAGAGAATAAGGGAAGTGAAGAGGAGGTGGCGGCTGAATTGGGGATGAAGAAAAGCAAGCCGAAATTGTTGAATAGATTGAAGAAGAATTGGACCGTGTGGGAGCTTGCTGGAACGAATATATGAAGGAGCAGAATCGGATTGAATAAGAAAAGGAAACCAGCCAAAATAATTGACCAAGAAGGGAGTGGACAGAAATGGTTTAATGGAGAAATGTGAGCTGACCGAGTGGAGAGAACCTGGACCGAAAGGGGTTGAATAAAAGAAGAGGAGAGCTGACCGTGAAGGGGGGAGCAACAAATAAGAAAGGAAAAGAGGATGGAATAAAGTGAAAGAGAAGCAAGCAGCAGACATTGTTGACCAAAGGAATGAAGAATGGAGAATTGGAGGTGCGGCTGTGTGAGTGCTGTGACCATGAAGAAAAGAGTGGAGGCGCTGGACTTGGAGATTGAAGATTGAAGGAGCTGTTCGGTGCTTCTCATTTATTCTCTATGGCCAATTCCTTCTTCATATATCAAGCTTCATCCTTCTCCTTTTCCATGAGTAGCTAAAGTGTTGGTGATTTCCTTGAGTTGGGTAATGGTTTGAGCTTCTAAATTTCAATGGAATTCCTTTAAGCTCTCTTTTTAGTTCATGATTATGTAGCTTGGTTAAGTATGTAATTGTGATCTAGATTGTTAAGCCAAGTGAATAAACTTGGTTGTTGAGCTAGGAGTTGATTAATTAAGCTTTGTATGATTCATCTTATGAGTAGGTTGAATTGTTTATTCCAACTTGGTTAAGTGGATTTAAATGATTAAACTGAATGTTTTGAATTGTTGTAATGGTAATTACAAGCTAGAATTGGAAGTTGATTATTCATCTCCTTGAGTTTGAATTATTTGGTAGTATTCATTTAATTGCTTCGGTAGAATGAATTAAATGATTATTGCAAGTATGGAGCTAGTGGTAACTTAGTTCCATCCTCTTGACTCATATTGTGGAATTCATATCATTAGCAAGCAAGGAAGACTAAAACCCCAACTCAAGGGAATCCCATTTCATCATTATTCTAGTTTATTAAATTCACTTTGTTATTAGTGTTAAATTCAATTCCATTTGCTTCTTTGTTTTAAAAACTGAAAAATACAAAAATATTATTTTAGCTTAGTTTACTTCATTAGTTTATAAATGCAATTTCTCAAAAATGATTTCTTACTACTTTAAGGCTTTTTATCACTTTACTACTTAGAAAATTGGAAATTAATCTCCTCACAAGAATGACCTAGGTTGAGCTACTACGCTACATTCTTAAACCTAGTTTTATTTTGCGAACTCACACGACATGGGTTCTCAAAATTGGCGCCGTTGCCGGGGAGGATGATTGCCAAGGTTTTAAGTAGTTAGGTGTTCTTTTCTGTTGTCGTAGTGTGTTTTTGAGTTTGTTTTAGGTAGTTGTTCATTGTTGGAGTGTTTGATAGTGGTTTAGTCATTTTTCATATTCATAGTTGTTTTGCATTCCATTTGCCATTAGAAAAAAAACAAAAAAAAATTGCATTCTGTTGCTTTGCTATCATGTTCTTATTGGCCATTATGTGGTTCATTATTGTTTTATGGTGAGCAACTTTGCATTCTTCATCCTTGGGAAGCTCTTGGTAACACTACTAGAATGGAAGATCCTCTTTCACAAAGCTTTAAAGCCATGCAACATCAATTAGATCTTGTTCAAGCCAAGTTGGAGAGTCTAGAGAGAGGTTCCAATAGTCAAGAATATGATTCATCCTTCCACAACCTATATCATGAACCCTACCCCCAACAATCTTTTCCACCACATCAACCTTTCCATAGTTCTTCTTTCCCATCACAACCCCTATATGGACCTTAACATGACTTTTGTTTCCCACCCTACAACTTAAATTTTGACCCCATCCCTCCACCACAAGGACCACCCTATGAACCATCTCCTTTACACCATCTACCCTCTTACTCACCATACCAACTCTCATTTCAATCTTTATTCCAATCATTTCACCCACCACTTTGTGAACCTTCCCCACCATCCTACCTTGAACCTCTATCTCCATTTCATGACCCACAACCTAGTAGATTGGATACCATTTTCTCACCTCACAACATGGATTCCCTAACAAGTGCCTTAACAAGAAAGTATGAGACACTCCAAGAGTAATACCTTCAATTACTCATGTATCAAGGAACAATTGATGGCTCTAAGGAGAGAGAAGAGCAATTGAAAGATATGGATGAATTCTTCAAGGCTTACTATGATCACATGTTATGGGTAAAGACAGGAGGTGAAGTTGGAACCTATTGGACTCAAGACCTACAAAAGGAGGAACAAGGAACCCAAAATCAAGGGCTTTATACTACTTCATATGTGGAGAGTTTTCAACCTTCAATGATTCCATCCAATGCGTCCATCCAAGCACAAGGAGTGAAGCAAGTACAACAAAGCAATGAAGAGTCTTTCTTACCATTTGGTAACAATCCTATCCTTATAAAAGTTGACTCTCCTACTACTTTGATTGATGAAGTAATTCATGATTTAAGTAATAATGAGGTGGATGAAGAAATAATTGTTGAATTCCCTCTAATGCTTGAACATGTAATTGCTCGACCCATTGACTTTTGTAGTGGTAGCTTGGATGAGCCTATACCTTGTAATGATTATACTCCTTTGCATGATACTTTGAGTGAAGATTTGGATGATAATGATGACATTACATGTTCTTGTGATGAAAATACAATGTGTATGGATTGCATTGATGAGAAATATCCTAAATTTGTTCAAATGCATAGAAGTAGAGATGACCATCATCTAGAACTTAGTGATATGCATGCCATGTATGATGTTGAGAATCAAACTTCTTTGTCTTTCTCTTCTTCTCCCTCTCTTACTTGTGAAAGTGACTTGATGCATTCCAATTCTATATTGGATTTTGCACTTTCTACTTCACACAAGAGTGAAGATAAAGATGTTAAATCACAATTGATCACTAATCCTAAGGTCAATCTTTGTTTACAAGAGTTCAATGTGCACATATTTTATGATGACAAGCATGTATCGATTGTTTCAATTGTCAGTGCTTTTGATTTGGCAAGAGAGATTCACTTTGATTCACTTGAATTTCTTAGACCTAGTTTTGTGCTTTGTGATGATCATACTTCTTTATTAGATGATGTCAAGCATATTCATGAATCATACTCCCAAATCTTATCATGTGATTTACCTCCTGATTTATTGGGATTTGATGTTGTTAGTGATTCTATTGACTTGGATTGTGCTATAGATGGTAGAGTAGTTCTTGATTATGTAAAACATAGATAGATAGATAGGTCTCACTCACCTTATCAACTTTCTCAAAAGGAGTTCTTGATTCACCACTTTCCAAATTTCGTGTGATCACAAACCACAACCAATGGACAAGCTACAACCATAGAAATGTAGCTCTTAACTCAAGGATCAACTTTAATGAAGGGAGTTTGAGCAATAGAGATCATTTACCTACTCAAAGATCAAGCTTTCTTCCTTCCCTTGCCTTCAACAATGGCAACACGAAATGGGAGAGAGAAAATGTGAGAGATGGAGTGAGGAAGAAGAAGCAAATAATGACACACTACTCCCTCCCTTGTCAGCCGATCTAGAGGGAAGAAGAGAGATAAAATAGAATTTAAAAATCCCATTTGTCTTTCTCCCATACTCACTCTTTGCCACTTGTCACACTACCATTGGCTCTCACCAAATAAGTCACAAATTAACTTACCTAATCTCTCCATTAGACATTTTAATCACACATCTCATTTTCTCTTAGTTAGTAATTAATTTCTCCCTTAATTACCAACTCATGACCAATAATTCCATTCTTCCAATTTCTCAATAATTATGACATATTAATCAAAATAGCCATAAAACACATAATAATTCAATTTAATTTCATAATTATCCATGATAATCATGTTTTTCCCTTAATCAAAAATTGGGATATTACAGATGACACTATAGCTAGCAAGAAGCACTTCATTTCGTACAATCATGTTTATGAATACTTGATTTGACAAGTTTAAATCTATGAATTCTTCTAGCAATTTCTGTTCGTGTACCATCATGACTGCCACTTGCATTACCTTTCTACTCAAAGCATCGGTGATGACATTTGCTTTCCCTGGATAATATTTGATCTCCAAATTTTAGTCTTTCAGCAACTCCATCCATCTTCATTGTCTCATATTCAGCTCTTTCTAGTCGTATAAGTATGAGACTCTTGTGGTCATAGTATAGTTTTATAATGGCACCATACAAATAGTGTCGCCATATTTTCAATACAAACACCACTGTCGGAAGCTCCAAATCATGAGTGGGATAGTTTATCCCATGAGGCTTCAGCTATCGAGAGGAATATACCACCACTTTGCCCTACTGCATAAGGATACTTTGTAACCCCCTTCTGCAATTATATCCGAAATACTCAATTAAAGTGAAATAGAGACCAATAACAATTAAATAACATTTACAAACCCATCTACCAGACGGGGTTTTCACAAATACGTTTTGAAATCTAATTAACCTGGTCTCATATTCAATTTCGAATATAATCACATCACGAGGAATATCACATTTATACAAATATCAGAGTGTACAACAATATCATCCCAGCAACTCCCGGGTTCATACCTTTACATAGAATTCATAGGGCACATCCACCCTTTACAATTCTTCGAATGGGGATTACACAGTTCTCCTCAAATACAAATACAAATACCCAAATGCTCATTCCAAATGCATAATCAAATATTCTCATACAACATATAACCAAATATACATTCCACAATATATACAATTCATATCCAAATACGAATACAAATCATCCCAATTATGATAACCAACTATCAAAAGACTACAACCCGAACGAGTCCCGTCACCCTTGACTGCTTGCTCCATCCTCGATCCACCTACCCTGTCTAAAATGTTAGTAGGGGAGGGTGAGATTCGAGAGAATCTTAGTAGGAAACAGATACCTATATGCATGTATGATATGTGTTTAATGCATGACATGCTTGCAATACATAACTCATGTTCACACAATGATATATCTGCGTGCTCAATGTTTCAATAACATACTCATGGCCATAGCATAACTAGAAACAGAGCTACAATCATTCATACATGTTTCACATAATCTAGCAAAGTAATACAAGCATCAATACACAAACACAAATATCAAAGCATGCAAGAGAGGTAAGTTCCCTACACTTGTTCTTTCCACGTAAGCTCCAGCTCCGGCTGCTCACGATCAGGGCGAATATCCAACCCTATAACCAAATCAAGGACATAGGATCAATCTAAATTCCAAATCCTTACTTCCATATTACTTAAGGTTGGTTATCATTTACACCCTTTAGGTGGCTATAATAAGCTCAACGAAAGCCTAAAGGATTGGGACGTACTAGATTGGAAATCACCTTTCAAAATCACAAAATATTGAAAATAGGGGTTGGCTGCAGCCAAAACACGCACAAAAGGTTTATGGCTGCAGCCAAGAATTTCTGGCTATGGCCAAAACGTGCACAAAAACTTTTGGCTGCAGCCAGGATTTTCTACTGCAGGCAAGGCAACTTAGGAAATTCATAAATAATTCCAAAAAAATCAAAATGAGGTGATTCCAAATCCAAATGAAATATATTTAATTTCTCTTCATAGGAAAAATATGATCCATTACTGGAAATCACCACAAAAATACAGAATTTCCCAAAATCCACTACTGCTCTAGAATTAAACCCAATTTCAACCTCAAACTTTGGGCAAACATAAATCCCAGTTCACAAAACGAAATGACACAATTTATATGTCCATTTTGAAGCTTGGGATGTGAAATTCAAGACTGGAAAGTTTCAGAATTTTCTGACATTATTTACCCATTCAAAACGGCAACACAAGCAGACTGTCCAGAACAGAGTTTCAAAAGACAGAATTCCAGTTTTTGCAACCATTGTTCCAATCCAATTCAAACCAATTCGAATGATTAAATACCACAACATGACACCATTTTCAACACAAAACAAAATCCAATTTCACCATTCACATTCCACACGAAAATACCATAAAATCAGGGCAAACTTCTCAATTCACAATACTCAACCAATAACCACAATACTTAGGTCAATAGTCATCAAATACTCACCTCTTCCTCTTCCCAATGCCAATTCTTTGATTCCTCCACTTCCCAAATTCTTCAAGCTCTCAAACACCTTCTCTCACAAATCTAAAACCATAGCAATGAAGCTCTCATCACTATGAACAACTTTAAAGAAGGGTATTTGAGCATTTGAGGACATTAAGACAACCAAAAACTCACCTTTGCATTTCTCTTTCTTCCCTTGCCTTGGACGACCATAGGAGCTTTGGGTGAGAGAGAAAGAGATCAGATTTTAGAGTTCAAAGGCCCCCAAAACCGACCTCAAAGGGAGAGGAAAGAGGGAAGAGGTGTTGACACTTTTGACCAGTCCAAGGGCTTACATTGTGCCAAGTGTCAAGATCTTGTCACACCTCCATGAGCTCACCAAGGCACACATACATGGGATTACACCCCTTGATCTCTTGCACAAATCAATCCTAACCATTGATCTTGAAGTTACCATCGAGTTTCCTCTTCGGTAACTGACCAATTGGTCGGTAACTTTACCGTTTTGCCCCTGATTACGGCAATTCCTCTTGAATCACCACCAAACACACCATATCATTCCTTTTCTTCCACTATGCGCCCTCCCCTCTATTTTAAGTCAATTTAGATATTAATCCATAATTGAACTTAAATACAGGGTTTCGGCGCTGCTTACAACACATACGAATCACATCGGGTGCCAAATCGCACCATCATCTCCAAAAGGGTTTATTCGTCACTAACCACATCCACTTTTAGAGTCATTATCTCTTAATCACAATTTGGGATCTTGCTAAACTGGGACTTAGCAGTCCACTTATCTCAGGCTTATTCTCTAGCCTCAAGTCTCAAAATTTGGGGTATTACATACTTCCCAATCCCTGCTTACTAGCATCATTGTAGATTACATAGGTCTCACTGGGATCTGGGATAATCAGTACTGGTGTAGATGTTAACCTCTCCTTAGTTCTGTAAAGCTCCTTTCTGTCATACCATACATATCTCTGATTATTTCTCATGAGCTTTGTTAACAGCATGGCGATCTAGGAGAAATTTTGTGTAAATCTCTTATAGTAACTAGCAAACCCAGAAAATTGTGTATTTCAGTTACAATTTCTAGCCTCTTCCAATTCAGTACTACTTCCACCTTGCTAGGATTTACAGAAACTCCTTCTTATGAGATTACATGACCCGAAAATTTGACTTTTTAAAGCCAGAATTCACATTTACTCAGCTTGAGAAAGAGTTCCTTTTCTCTTAGAATACCCAGTACTATCCTTAAGTGCTTTTCATGTTCTTCTATACTCTTAGAGTATATCAAAATGTCATTAATGAAGACTACAACGAACTGATCTAGATATCAACAAAAAATCTGATTTATGTAGTCCATAAATATGGTAGGTGCATTGGTTAGTCCAAAGGGGATCACTAAGAACTCATAGTGCCCATATCTGGTTTTAAAAGTTGTTTTTGACACATCCTTAGCTCTTACTCAGCTGATAGTAGCCTGATCGAAAGTTGATCTTTGAGAATACACTAGAACCAGATAGCTGATCAAGAAGATCACCAATCCTGGGGAGTGGATATTTATTATTGATAGTCACCTTGTTCAACTCTCGATAATTGATAGATAATCATAGGCTCCTATCCTTCTTCTTAACAAACAATACTGGAGCTCCCCATGGTGAAACACGGAGCTGTATAAACCCTTTCTCCAAAAGTTCTTCGATTTACTTCTTTAGTTCTATCATTTCATTCAATGCCATTCAATAAGGGGCTTTGGATATGGATCCGCTACTAAGCATGATCTCAATGGCAAATTCTACTACCCTTTACAGAGGTAATCTACTAAAATGTCTTTTAGAAATACCTCAGGGAATTCGTTTACCATAGGTATGATCTAAAGTATGGTTTCTACTTCTGCCTGCACAGAGAAGAAAATGAAGTACCCTTGGCAACCATTCTGTGGGCATTTCTCAGTTTTAGCTATTGACAAAAAGTTCAAACTAGCAATAGTATCATCACCCTTCTGCGGTTTGGGATATACAATTCTCTTGTTCTCGTAGTCCAATAATACATTATTCGTTGTTAGCTAGTCAATGCCTAAGATAACTTCAAGTTTGTGGAATGATAGACATATCATATCTACTCTAGACTTATGCCCCTCTATAGTTCTAACATAGTTCAAACAAGTATCAGTAGTAACAGTCCTGACACCCATCGGTGTCGACACAACCAAATTATAAGGAGCCTATGCACATTTAGCCCGAGCCATCTAGCACATTTAGAGGCAATAAATGAATGACTAGTACCAGAATCAAATAGAACTTGCAGTATAGTGCCATTGAGTAGGATTGTACCTTAAATCTTCTCAGGGGATTTTCATGCCTCATCATGAATCATAGCAAAGACTCCTCCTTGAGTTTTAAGCTTGGGCTTTACTGATTGCTACTTGCGGTCGCTAGCAAAGTAACCCGATTATCGATAAGTATAGCAGATGATCTGTCTATCACACATCTTGCCAAGATACGTCTTACCACATCATAAGCATAGTAGAGGTGTAAGGGGTCTCTTGTTCCCGTGGTTCTCAAGCTAATATGATTTCTTATTGCTACCCTTGGATAAGGACCCCTAGCCTTTCCGTTTCTGAGAAGAGTTTCCCTTACTAGGTTCACTATAGCTGCTGACACTCTTAGTTGGATACAGGTTCCTTAGGTTGTTCTCTATAAATGGGATTCTTTCACAGCTTTATTGAATTTTGTGAACTATCAGGAGACTAATCTTTTCTTTATCCCATGCGTCAATCCTTGAATCAATATGTTAGAGCTCTACTCCTCATCATCTCTATGTCACTGGTAAGAGGAGTAACGAGCTAATTGGATAAACTAAGATAGGTATTCATCGAAAGTCTCTTCACTATCTTGTTGTTGAGATAAGAATTTTGCTTCTTTTACAATCCTAACAGACCTAGGAAAGTACTTTTCATTGAACTTCACTTGAAACAACTCCCAAGTCACGACACATTTTGAGTTCGCAATGTCATGGCTATGTTCTTCTACCATCTGTCTACGTCCCCCTCTAACTTATAGATGGTTAGTCAAGCTTGGACCTTGGTAGGACATTCCAACACCTCAAAGATCTTCTCTAGTCTAATCACCCAGTCCTTAGCCACCTGGGGGTCAAATCTTCCTCTAAAACTCAAGGTTTGGTGCTTGTAGAACTACGAAACCCAAAACAATAAAATCTCTCTCGTCCTGAGATGGTACCATATAGGATCCCTGATTCGCGTCATTTTTTTGTTATAACTCATCAGGTTGGGTCAGATCTTCCTCTGGTTCCTCATAGTTTACTTTATCATGTATCGACTGTTCCTTATCCTCATTCTATTTAGCTTTCACTTCCTAAAGCTCTTCTCTCAGTTCATAAATTATGGCCTGTTGTTCAGCCAGCATGCCTAGTATCTGCTGTATAGGGTCGGGTTTCTCATCATGGTTCGGTTCTAGTTCTGGTTCTATGTTACTTCTCCTTGGTCAAACCATAGTTCTTTTTCACTATTAAGAAGGAATCATACCATTAATATCATATTTGGCTTGTGTGAGTGTGTAAGTATGTTTATTCCTTAAACTTTAATATTATCACATCAACATAAATAGGAATATACATATATTACTGCAACTAGTCATATTTACATCCAATAGCAGCCTTTATGACTTTATCATTACAAGCCAAGTGCAACTAGTCCTACACTCATCACATATATTGCCACACATACGCAATCATACACCAATAAAAGCGAAAAAACTCAAAAAGTAGTAGGGAAGAAGTATAAGGTGGTTATAATCCTTGTATCGTCAAGCATCCCTAGCCCATACAAATCCTGATCCTAATACAATGACTTCACTTCATATAAGGATGCTAAGTAAGGAGCTGGTGGGGAAGGTTGCTTATCAAAGGTTTTCTAATATATCTCATTAATAAACTCCCATAGCTCTTGGTTAGAACGCAGATTATATGTCAGCTCAATAGATTAAGCCCTAGAGCTAGCTTCAGAGTCTGAGTATTGCCCTATGTCTTTTACCTTTAGATTACCAGTGTCGCAAATAGAAGATTCATCCCTAGGGGCAAGTCCAAACATCACCCTTACTGGGGTCCTAACTCTTTTTCTCGAGGTAATCCCCATCCTCGTCCCATCTGGTGTTCTAAACATATGTATCCTCTATCCTTCCAGTGTACGCCCATCTTCTGACAGCTGATTAACTAAAAGAGGTTATCTACTTCTCTGTCTTCTTCTATCACTCATGACTCCTAGCCTGTGTGATGGTATCCGTACAAGGACAGAATACGTCAGCTTTTACCTAGATCAACTACTCTAATACCAATAAATATAACACCGTAATTTATAAAATATTTGGATGAGTTCTAGTCATGTAATGTTTACAAACCTGAGAATTTGTTCAGGTATGGTTTATTTGAGTTCTGACTTCAATACAGGGTTCAAACCTAAATTAGAGTGGGTTTTTCAAAAAATTTTGAAAATACATTAAGTGTGATCTCAAACTAGTTTGAAAGTTCATTACTACTTATCAATTTCAAAACCTTTTATTAAAAATGCAGGGTGTTCTTTGGCAATAGCCCGTATAATGGTGGTTAATATATGGGCTTTTACTGTTTGGTTGCTCGATTCTAATTCACTTATCGCTTTAGGATACTAGCACATTGCTTGATGTATTAGCGTTCAAGTTACAACTAACGTTGTTAGTGTTACGGTTACTAATACTGCTACATCTACTTCTACTTAGTTATATACAAAGTTTTGCAGTCATCCAAAATGAAAATAACTAGAGGGTCTCTGATTAATTAGCATTCTCTTCACCTGTCTATATTACCTTCTTGCCCTTAGAGTCGTATGCTTTTGCTATAGATCATTGGTTGGAAAGGGTAAGATTCAAAATAATCCAACTAGTACACATATCACTCATATGATATGTAGAATACTGAGCATGTAAAGCAAATCATCAAATAGAACAACTTACAAGAATGCAACAAACAAAAAGGGTCTAACCAGTACCTTATCACAGAACCACAATGCTTGATGAACTTGCTCTAGCAACCCAAGGTGGCTGCCCCATACAAGGTGCACTTATGGGCTTTCTTCCTTGACCCTACCTGGCTAAAGACTCCCCCGAGTAACTCCCAGTACAACTTGTACTTACGGGTCTTACCACCTAAGGACTAACTATCCCACACTTAAGCAAAAGATATATAATACATAAACAACAGCATATATGATATAAGGGATAGGGTACTACCTGAAAGTCTTTCCAAATTTGGTTACTGTTTCTAGTCTTTTGGGCGTCCCGAGTAAATGTCAAATCCTATAAATTATAATTCACAGACGGTCAAGCTATTACTTGTCCCAATGTTTTAATAACTCAAAACACTTAGACTAGTTATCTTTAAAGTTAATGCATTAAGCCCAATGTGTAGTTGATGGGCCTCCACTAGCTTTATGGGCTTAACTTAACCTTCAAAGTTCCAATTTATTACATTTGGCCCTAATTATTTCATTTTCGCCTATTAATAAAAAACTACAAGAATTTTCAATAATCTTTTAAAGTTCCTAAGTTTGTCTAGGAAACTCTAATTGGGATGGTTCAAAGTCCTATATGGCACTCATTATGTCTATTTTGAGGAAAAATACCTCCTTCATCCAGCTTCACACACAAAAATCTAGAATCACCATAACTCGTACTGCCATAGAATTTCGCCAGTTTTAAAGGTCTAACTTCAAAAATTCATATCTCTTAATATACTAATCCAAATGATACAAATAACCTATCAAATTAAAGCTTATGATGTCTACTTTAAATCTAAAAGTTTTTATAGTCATTGGATATCATTTTCCTAGTCAAAAATTCATCACAAGTAGACTGCTTCAAAAAACTCAAATCTGGCAGCACTTAAACTAGTCTTATATTACCATCAAACACCATATTTCATCATATATACATGATTAAACACATATGACCCCAAAAACCCATCTTGGCCAAAACTTAGAGTAGCCCTAAGGTCTATGAAAACTTAATGAAATCACAAGACAATCAGTTCAAATCAAAGCCTAGACTTACATTAACGTGATTCTACAACTGATTCGAGATTCCAGCAGCACTTTAACTAACTAATTGGCACAAAACACATCTAATCAAAAAACTAATACCATAGAAATAAAGCTCTCAGTGATTAGAATAACTTTCCATATGTGCTTACCAGACGAAAACAACATTACGGGGTCGGAATCAGCTCTAGAACTCTGGGATTTTTACTATTCACACTCCCTCTCTCTCCTCTTCCAATTTCTTGTGATTTTTGGCTATTTTTCCCTTCTCTTTCTTCTGCTAGCCAAAATCTTTATTAAAGGGGAGGGATGTGTTGGATCTTTTCCAAGTGTCCTATGTTAGATTCCAAGTTTTGATGATAACAAGAGGTAATTGTATGCAAAGTAAGTTTTTACAAGTCTAAAGAATGATTGCAAAGTTACCAAATGCATATGGCAAAGTTTAGAGAAGTCTACTGTCAGTTTTTACTTATGCACTCGAGCAACAGAGCTAACACTCGAGCATAAACCTCTTTTATACTCGAGCACATGCAAGTATTGGATGAGAAGTGTTTGATAGAGAGCAATTACTGTCAATTTTACTGATGCACTCGAGCACTATACCAACACTCGAGCATTAAGCTGTTTTGCACTTTAGCATATGAAAGTGTTGCACTTAAGGTGTTTGACAGAGAGCAATACTCTAATTACAGAGTATGATCTATTTCGTATGAAACCTGGAGAAGGAATATCAGAATTCAAAATCAGGTATACTCATCTTGTTAATTAACTATCTGCACTTGGAAAATCCTTTGACCAAAATTCCCAGGTAAGAAAGATTCTTAATATTCTTACGAAAGAATAGGAAGCGAAGGTGACAGCTATCGAATAAGCTAAATGAGAGTCAATGAGATCCGTAGCTGCTCTCTTTGGTAGCCTTTCTGAGTATGAAGGGAAGTTGAGATTCAAGAAGGAACTAGAAGAGTTCGATGATAAAAAGAAAAAAGGAGTTGCACTTAAAGCTATCAAGGAAGAAGAATCTTTCAAAAATGAAGATGTTCCAAATGATGATGATATGGGAATAATCGTGATAAAATTCAAGAAGTTCTATAGAAGAGGTCAAAAGAACTTCAAAAATTATCAAGGTTGACCAAGCAAGAAAGAAAACAAGGAGCAACAGATAGTATGCTATGAATGTGGGAAGCCTGGACACATCAAATCCGAATGTTTCAGAAATAAAGACAAAAAGAAGTAGAAAAAGAAAGCATACATATCATCTATTTGTGGTGATAGTTCGTCGGATGAAGAAAGCGACGATGATGAAGTGGCAAATCTATGCTTGGTAGCCAAAGAAGAAGAATTGGATTCTGAGGTAAGTGATTATGAACCTACTTATGATGAGTTATTATCTGAATATAATGCATTGCATATAGAATTCATCAAGGTAGCTAAAGAAATGGTTAGTTACAAGAAGAAAGTAAAGGAATTAGAAAATATTGTCATATCATCATGTGAAGTATGTGAAGAGAAAGATAAGAAAATAAGAGATTTAACAAAAACTGTGGAAAAATTTACTAAAGGAAGTGAAACTCTTATAGTTATTCTAAATTCTCAAAAAGTTTCCTTTGAAAAATCTGGAATTGGATATAAGTCCGATCATGATAAAAATAGAGGAAATAAGAAAAATAGCAATATAACTTATCTCAAATATTTCAAGAATTCTGTGCATACATCTAATCCATTCGTATCATGTAGCTATTATAATAGGAAAGGACATTATACTTCATCATGTTAGTTTAGAAAAGGACAAGTTATTGGCACATATAAATGGGTTCTGAAAGGGACACATATATTACATACTAACCACAAAGGACCCAAGAAAGTATGGGTAACTAAAACTTGATCACCTTACTCTAGGTATGTCTCAAAGCATCACGAGCAAACAAGTGGTATATTGATAGTGGATGCTCGAGACACATGATTGGTGACAAAAATAAGTTCACCATGCTGGAAACCAGAGAAGGAGGAAAGGTAACGTTTGGAGGTAATCAATCTGGACGTATTGCTGGAATTGGTGAAGTGGGAAAATCCGATGGTGTTCAAATCAACGATGTATATTACTTTGAAGGATTATGCCACAACCTCTTGAGTGTAAGTCAAAGCACTGACAAAGATAACTAGGTTATCTTTGATTCAAAAGAATGTTTAATAGTAAACAAGAAAGATCTGCCACTTAATAAAGATTCCATCAAGGCAAATATCAGAGCTCAAAGGGACGGTAACTGTTATACTATTGATTTAAATTCAAATTCTTTAGAAAAAATTTTTCTTAGCAGATCAGAGGAAAGTTGGTTATGGCATAAGCATCTGGTTCATGTTAATATGAATCAACTTGACAAACTAATTAGAAAAGATTTAGTTATTGGTCTTCCAAAACTAAAATTCAAAGATAACATGATTTGTGAAGCTTGTCAAAAAGGTAAACAAACTAAATCGTCATTCAAAACGAAGTATGAGATTTCTACTTCCAAACCTTTACAATTACTTCATATGGATTTCGTAGATCCAGCAAGAGTAAAAAGTTTTGGAGGAAATCTATATAATTTAGTAATCATCGATGATTTTACAAGATTTATATGGACTATATTTATTGCTCCAAAAGATGAAACATTTTTTGAATTTATTACGTTTGCTAAGAAGGTCTAAAATGAGAAAGGTATTTCTATTGTTTCTATTAGGACAGACCATGGAAGAGAATTTGATAATCAACTCTTTGAAGACTACTGCAACAACGAAGGAATAAATCACAACTTCTCTGTACCTAGAACACCCCAGCAAAATGGAGTATTAGGAAGGAAGAACAGAGTCCTCACAGAAATGGCAAGAGCAATACTTAATGAAAAAGAAATGTCACAAGTGTTCTGGGCAGATGCAATGAGTACTGCATGCTACATTTCAAATCGAGCATATATTCGCAAGTCACTTGGTAAGATGCCATATGAATTCTACAAAGGAAGAAAGCCAAATCTTGCTCATCTACACATCTTTGGATGCAAGTTCTTCATGCACAACAATGGTAAAGAAAACTTGGGTAAATTTGATTTAAAGTCTGATGAAGGTTTATTTCTAGGATATTCTAATAGAAGTAAAGCATATAGAGTTTTTAATAAAAGAACATATACAGTTGAAGAATATATTCATGTTGTGTTTGATCAACTTAACTCTCAGATAAAACATGTTGATGAAGAAGAAATGGATTTGATAAAGAAAAACAAAACTATTTCAAAACAGAATGATTTTGAAACAAATGATTTTCAAAATATAGAAGATGTCGATAATCATGCTCAACCAAAAGCATGGAGACATATTAAAGATAATCCGATTGATCAAGTAATTGGAGATATTCATGAAGGCGTCAAAACCAGAAATAGAATTCTCAATGAGGTAACTTTCTCTGCTTTTATTTCTAAAATTGAACCTTCTAATATGGAAGAAGCTTTATCTGACAATGATTGGGTGATTGCTATGCAAGAAGAATTAAATCAATTCCAAAGAAATCAAGTTTGGGATTTGGTTCCTTGACCTAAAGATCACTCGGTTATAGGGACCAAATGGGTTTTCAAAAACAAACTTGACGAATCAACAATCATTGTGAGAAATAAAGCAAGATTGGTGGCCAAAGGCTATAATCAAGAAGGTATTGATTATGAGGAAACATATGCTCCAGTGGCAAGATTGGAAGCAATACGAGTACTCTTAGTCTTTGCTTGCATTAAAGGTTTTAAACTTTATCAAATGGATATGAAAATTTATTTTCTGAATGGTTATATTATGGAGGAAGTATATGTAGAACAACCTCATAGTTTTGAAGATGAAACAAAGCCTGATCATGTTTTCAAACTTAATAAAGCTTTATATGGTTTGAAACAAGCACCTAGAGCTTGGTATGAAAGACTAAGCAAGTTTCTTCTTGATCAAAATTTTGTCAGAGGAAAAGTGGATACAACTCTTTTAATCAAACATAACAAAGATGATATGCTAATTGTTCAGATTTATGTTGATATTATTTTCGGTGCTACTAACGAATCTATGTGTCAAGAATTTTCCAAGATTGTGCAGGGAGAATTTGAGATGTCCATGATAAGAGAATTAAATTTCTTTCTTGGACTTCAAATTAAGCAAAAGAAGAATGGGATATTTGTATCTCAAACAAAATATTTGAAGGAGGATTGGATAATGCTAATGGAGCTGGTACTCCAATGAGTTCTACAACGTTGTTGGATGCTAATGTAAAAGGTCCTAGTTACAACATCACTAAATATAGAGGAATGATTGGTTCATTACTCAATCTTACAGCAAGAAGGCCAGATATTCAGTTCAGCGTTGGAATGTGTGCAAGGTATCAATATGCTCCTAAGGTATCAAATGCAGAGACAGTGAAAAGAATCTTCAAATACCTAGGAGACACTTTAGAACTTGGCTTATGGTATCCAAAAAGAGGAAATGAATATTTAATGGCATATTCAGATTCAGATCATGGAGGATATAAAACTGACTGGAAAAGTACTAGTGGTCAATGTCAATTTCTTAGAGGTTCTCTGGTATCATGGTTTAGCAAGAAGCAGAATATAGTGTCATTATCTTCTACTGAAGCTGAATATATAGCTGTAGCAAGTTGTTGTTCTCAAGTACTACGGTTGAAGCAACAACTTCAGGATTTGGGGATATATCTAAAATAGATTCCAATTTATTGTGACAACACTAGCACTATTAGCTTGGACAAGAATCCTGTGCAACATTCAAGGACCAAATGTCATGCCCCAATTTTCGATTAAGGCCTAATGATAATTATTGAGGATAATTATCGAATTAAAGTGAAATTAATGTATATTGGTGACAATATTATTTAATATGTCATAATTGTTGGAAAATTGAAAGAATGGAATTATTGGCATAAGTTGGTAATTAATGGGGAAATTAATTACTAACTAAGAGAAAATGAGAAGTGTAATTAAAATGACTAATGGAGAGATTAGAGAAGCTAATGGGTGCTTATTGTGTGAGAGCCAATGAGGAGTGGACACATGGCAAGCTCACATGTGGGGAGAGATATGAGAAAAGTCAAAGGCATTTTTTTAACAATTCCTCTCTCCTCTCTTCCCTCTCTTCACGCTGAAATGGTAAGGGGGAGGTAGAGAATCATCATTTCCTCACTTTCTTCACTCCTCCTCCATCTCTCTCTCGTTCTCTCTCTTCTCTCCATGGGTGGCACCATTGTTGCAGAAAATAGAAGAAGAAAAGCTTGAGAAAAGGTAAGGAAAATGATCTCCATTGCTCAAACTTCCTTCTCTAATATTGATCCTTGAATGACGAGCTTCATTTTGATGGTTGTAATGTGTTCATTAGTGTTAGTTTGTGACCTCAAGAGATTGTGAAGGTTGAAGAATCAAGAAATCTCTTTGGCAAAGTGAAAGAGGTGAGTGTTAACTCCCTTTTGATATATAGATTGTGGTTGTTGGTTGAGATTGATTTTTCTGGAATTTTCTGCCATATTTTTGAAAATTAGGGTCTTAGTGAGTTTGGCATGTTGTGATCATGGAAATGGTATATTGTGATGTCTTTTGGACAAATGGATTGGTTTGAAGCATTAAAAGTAAAGTTTGGGAACTTTGTGTTGGTTTTGGTGTATTGGTCAAAACAGGGCATGTGGTTAAATTTTGAATTTGGTCATTTTGAGGTTACCATTGTGTTCCTTGTGGAAAATTGTATGGGAATATGTTTGGTTAATGATCTTGGAGTCATTGAACACTTTGGTAGAAAAGTTGGAAAATGCTGTCAATGTGAACTCTGTCTGGGCAGTTTATTTGTGCGGACGTTTTGAATGACCAAATGATTTCAGAAAAATGTGAAAATTTCTAGTCTAAAAGTTCACATCCCAAGCTTCAAAATGGACATATATTTTATGTCATTTCGTTTAGTATTCTGAGAGTTATGCTTTAACAAAGTTTGGTACAAAAACAGAACTCTATTTTGAAGTTATGAGCCATATTTTTCCTTGAAAGAGGACTTAATTACCTTTCATTTGGCTTTGGAATCGCTCCATTTTGATTTTTCTACAATTAGTTATGGTTTTTTGAAGTTTAGCCAAGAGTCAGGAAATTTCTTGGCCGCGGCCCAAGACTTTCTGGCCTGATTCGGGCCGCAGCCTATAGATGGCTGGCCGCGGCCCACGGCCTTCTGACTATGTTTGGGCCGCAGCCCCAGGAAGGGCTGGCTGCGGCCCACCCCTGTGTTCCAGCACTTTAAGTTTTTGAAAAGAGATCCTCAACCTATTGTTTCCCAACCATTTAGGTGTTTTATTAGAGGCATTTGTGGCTTCTTAAGGGTCATTATTGATAACCAAATCTAAGTGTTGAAGAGTTAATTGAGTATTGGAATAGAGAATAATGCTTCGTCCTTAATTATGACTTTAGGATTTGATATTTTCCTGGAGCGTAGAAGGCCTGTGCCTGCTCAAGGAAGGAAAGACAAAGGTAGTGACACTTTATCCTATATCATGTGTATTGCATTGCTTGTTTGCATTAGTCATTGAATACAGTGAAAGTGAAGAGGACGTGGCGAAAGCCCGGACTCGATTACAGTGAAAGTGAAGGGGACGTGGCAAAAGCCGGGACTCGAATACAGTTAAAGTAAAGGGGACGTGACGAAAGCCCAGACTCGAATATTGATAAAGTGATGGGGCGTGGCGTAAGCCCGACCTCGTATATAGTGAAGGGAACGTGGCAAAAGCCTGATCTCGAATATTGATTGCTGCATTGTGATATATGTGACTTGCTTTGTATATATGCATCATATAAATAAACTGTTGCTACTGGGATTCTCTAGAATCTCATTCTTTCCAAATAACATTTTTAGACAGGGCAAGTGGATCGAAAAGCAAGCAAGTGGCAAAGGAAGATTAGGACTGCCAGCGGTAGTCTTAGCTATATATTTTGGTTTTATATTGAACTGGTTATCATTTTGGATAAATGCATACATATTGAATAGAATTGTAGTGGTTTAGTTTTGTGTAATCCCCGGTATGGATACTGAGATGGGCAATGATGCCCTGTATAAACCTTTGGATTAATGTTATTATCCCACGTGAACGACGGGAATTGTGCTTACTCTGATATTGTATATGTAACAGACCAAACAGGCCATTTGTTTTAATGAATGAAATGAATGGAGATCCATTTGTACAGGTGTTTTAAAAAGTTTTTAATTGTTCCGGATTTCTCATTCGATTGTTAAATATGATTAAACACTAATCCCGGCCTGATTATCGAAGGGGGTTACACCAAACACATAGAAATCCGACATCATTTCATTCGAGATCATGTGCAAAAGAAGGATGTCAAAGTGGAATTCATACCAACACATCTTCAACTCACTAACATATTCACAAAGCCAATAGCTAAAGATCAATTCCTATATATTCGAAGAGAATTGGGAATGGTTAATCCAAATGAGTTGTGAGTTTTCTTGTTAATTTTTATATTTAAATGAGTTTTTGATGATATCCATACTGACTTTGGCATCAGAATATTAGAAATTGTTTTTGCAGGTTTGTCACTCGAGCACAGGAACTGTTATTCAAGTGATAAGCTCATTCTCACTCGGGTAAGTCAACAATGCTCGAGTCCAGAACTATAGCATATACTCTACCCCAGGCTATGAAAAACAGGGATTAATAGATTATGTAAGAACTCTTGAAACTCACTCAAGCATACCAAGACTGACAGGTCTCACTCGAGTGAGGAAAAATCTTCACTCGAGCATGGAATAATTTTCCTGAAGTGAAGCAAGAAAACTTGAGCAGAAGGAAGAAATTTATGCAAATACTCATTCAAAGCACGGTTACTCAAATGATTTTGGAGGATTTGAGTACAAAGATGAAAAATATAACAAGCTATACTTAAATCAGGTACGCTTTTTCATGTTTTAACAAATTTATCTGAATATTACTTGAGCACAATATGAGCACACTCGAGCATAGTATGAACAACACTCAAGCACTAGGGCTATTACTCGGGCACTGGAATTTATATCAGTTACACGATAGCTCAGACCGTCGTACTTCCTCCTCTCACTCGAAGGTAGTCTCCCTTCACCTCCGACCGTTACCCATCAATTAAATGTCTCATTTTGCTTCAAATCACCGTTACAACTCTTTAATCTTCTTTATAAGGTAAGATTTGCCCTCAAAGTTTCTTATTTCATGCCCTAAATTTTTGAAACTTTCTCACTCAATCCTTAGTAAATATGTGTTTCCTGTTAATTTCATTTTGATCTTCAATGGCTAGAACTAAGATTCCTCTTGTTTCCCATTCACCTTCACCCACTCATTCAGCCACTAGTGTCTCAGAAACTCCGGTGGCCTCATCTTCATCTCCTACTCTCTCTATCTTCTACTCCTACACCTCCTCCTAAACCCAAAACCAAAAAGAGAACCCCAGCCAAGAAACCTCATCCTAAGCCTCAAATGGCTAAGAAGGATCAACCTCCACAAAAGAATCCAAAGGGAGTGGTTTTCAAAGAACCGATTGTGACTCAGTCTCAATCCAAGAAGTCAAAGGAAGAGGAAAGAAGAAGGAAACAGAGCAACCACAACAACCTTCTTCCTCCGATGACTCCTTCAATCGGCAACTCTGGGAAGTAATGGAGAAATCAAAGCTCGATGCATTGGTTGGCAAAATTACCTCACAAGCCGGCGCCTCAAGTTCACATCAAGTTGGCCAGTCCAATGCGGCTACTTCAGGGGTTCCTTCCACTTCACAGGCTCCAGAGGAAGAACAAGTCACAAATCCTCCTGAAGACTTCAATGTTAAGGAATTGAAGGCATTTAATCAGAAGGTATATGATTCTGAGTTTGCACATAGACAGTTTTGTCCCATAGTATATGTTGACTTAGATTATCTGCTGAAGAGCTGTGGTTTAGATTTTCATCCTTGTCTTGGATTTTTTGCTCCCTGGCTGAATATTCATATTCCTTATTCACCCTCTGTTGTGAAAAATTTTTATTGCAACATGAAATCTCACAACATAAAATCTAGGACTAGAGAATTGATTGAGGAAGCAATATCTACCACTGTTAGAGATCAATTCATTATGATATCTGCTAGTATTATTAATGATTTACTTGGGTATGTCGCACCTCCTTCTGATCCACCTACTCTGTCAGCCAATGAAGCCTTTCGGCTTTTGAGACCAAATGACCCAAAAGGCCCTCTCAACTTTAAGCCTATTGACATGCCTGATTGTAATCGTGCCCTTCACAATATTTACTCTAGTAGCATTGTCAATAAATCCAAAAATTATACCCATTTTACTCAAAGAGATTACTATCTGCTGGCCTCCTTCCTAGCCAGTCAACAAAGAAATGTAGGGGAGATTATTTTTAGTGAGATGAGAAGATATCGATTTTCTTCATCAAAATCCGCCACCATACCATACCCATAAATTGTTTCTCTCATTCTAAAGAAAAACAAAGTGTGGTATTTGGAAGGAACTGAGAGGGCAATCATTCCAAGGTTTAGCAAGACTCAATTGACACATATGAGTATCAATCTTCCAGTGAGTCAAACCAAAGCTACATCTCATAGAGAAGCTACTCCTTCGAGAGGTGTGAGGCTCAATCTTCTGCTCGAGGTTCAATTCCACCTCCATCTTTCCTGAATGCATCACTTTCCACTCATCTGACTGAAGTGATCAATCAAGCTGTGTCTGGTTCGAAAAAGGAATTGATGACTGAGTATGAGAAGTTGGTAAACACGATGGAGTTACAAGTCTTAAAGTTGGTGGACAAGGCTAATACCAATTTTGACTTGATGTTCAAGACTCAAGATGATATATCCAGAAGAATCACTGATATGGAGATCTTCTTACGCACTCATTTTCTGACTACGTCTTTTGAGGTGCCACCTGAAATACTCCTGCCTCGACATCACCTCCTCATACACAGACACATGTTCTCTTCACCGATCTGGATTCCAATATTGATGCCACTTATGATCGATCGCCTTCACCACCACCTACAACCTCTGTTCCTCAGCCATCATCTCCACCCTTTAAGCCAGAGCCAGTATATCCTTCCACTACCATGGTACTCTTTGTCCCACCATCCGATCTCACTTTTCCTCAGCCCCCTTCTGATGTTGACAAAATAGGGGAGAAGAATCTGTGATGGTTTCTGAGCTAATAGGATTAGATTTGGGGTGTATTGGGTAGTTTTTGAGCTTTGTAGTAGGCTTACTATTGTTTCTCTGTTATATTGGGTAGTTTTTCTGTATTGGGGTAGGCTTACTATTGTTTTTTTGTTTTACTTTTGCTGACGTGGTTGTATATGGGTTTTTATGGGTAGATGTTGATTCAAGTTTTCTATTGTACTTTTCAATTTCACTAATGGTTATTCTCAATATTGTTAATGTAACCCCCTGCCATAATTATATCCGGATTACGTAATTAAAGTGAAATAGAGACCAATAACAATCAAGTAACATTTATAAACCCATCTACCAGACGGGGTTTTCACAAATACCTTTCGAAATCTAATTATAACCTGGTCTCACATTCACATTCTGAATACAATTACTACACAAAGATAAATCACATTTAATATATCAGAGTACGCAATGTAATAATTCCAGCAATTCCGGATTACATTTATTAACTCAAGCTTTTAAGGGCACATTCGCCCCTATAAACCCTCATATGGGGATTACACAACAAATCTCAATACAAATAATCAAAACCTCATCCACATATATTTATGCAAATATACATCCCAACTAAGATAACCAACTACCAACTTTAATTCCGAAGGAGTCTTCATCGCCCTTAGCTGCTCGCTATATCCTTGATCTACTACCCTATCTGAAAGGTTAGTAGGGGAGGATGAGATTCTAGAGAATCTCAGTAGGATAACAATATCAATATGCATGTACGATACATGTTTAATGCATGACATGCTTGCATCATACAACTCATGATAACACAATGACAATTTGCAAGCTCAATGCTTCGAACAATATACCTATGGCCATAGCATAAATTGAAACATAGCTTCAAATTACACACAATTATGCAAAGCTAAGACATGCACCAACACACTAACACATATATCAAATACAAACAGAAGAGATATGTTCCCTACACTCTTTCCACGTAAGCTCCAGCTCCGGCTGCTCACGATCAGGGCGAGCACCAAGTCCTATAACCAAACAAGGACATAGGGTTAATCCCTTTTTTTGATTCCTTAACTCTCAAACACTTAAGTTGGTTATCATTCACGACCTTTAGGTGGCTAATTAAAGCCTAAACATATGCCTAAAGGCTTGGGAAAGGCTATACCAAGAACCACCTTTAAAAGTGTAAAATATTTATTTTTGGGGGTGGGCTGCGGCCCAAAAATCCACTGGCTGTGGCCCAAAACCGCCCAGAAATGCTCAGAAACATTTGGGCTGCGGCCCAGAATCTACGGGCTGTGGCCCAAAACTGCCTAGAAACGCTCAGAAACATTTGGGCTGCGGCCCAAAATCCGCTGGCCGCGGCCCAGAAAATCCAGTTTCTTGGCTGAACTTTGAAAAATCATAACTAATTCCAAAAAAATCGAAATGAGGTGATCCCAAAGCCAAATGAACGCTATTCAAGTCCTCTACACAGGAAAAATATTGGCCTTTACTATAAATCACCACAAAAATACAGAATTCCCCAAAACTCAAGACTGTCCCAAAACAGAATCCATTTTCGACCTCAAAATTTGGACAGCTATAAATCCCAGTTCCCAAAACAAAATGGCACAAATTATATGTCCATTTTGAAGCTTGGGAGGTGAACTTTAAGAATGAAAATTTTCATAATTTTCTGACTTCATTTGCCCAGTCAAAACATCCACACAAGAAGACTGTCCAGAACAAAACTTCAAAAGACAGAATTCCAAATTTGCACAATTGGCTTCCAATAGTCCAATTTTCATATCAAACATCATTCTCACACAAAATTTCACAAGGAATCCATTGGAAACACCAAAACAACCAAATTCACATTACTTTGACATGTTTTAACCATAGTCACAACATGTCTTCACTCAACCATAACACAATTCACAACATTGTAACTCTTCATCCCAAGTTCTCAAATCAATTCCAATGGCCATATCACACAACAAAATACCAATTTCACCACAATACACAAGGAAATTCCTCAAATCCAAAATCACATGAAAATCAGGGCAAAATTCAAAATTTACAAAGCTTAACCAATGATCACAAAACTTAAGTCAAAATGCTTCAAATACTCACCTCTTCCTCTTTCCCAAACCAATTCCTTGATTCTTCACCATTCCACTTTTGCTCAAGCAACAAAACACCTCCTCTCACAAATCTAAAACCATAGAGATGAAGCTCTCATCACTATGAACAACTTTATAGAAGATGAATTGAGCATTAGAGGACAAGAAGCCAACCAAAATCTCACCTTTTGATTTCTCTTTCTTCCCTTAAGCATGGCGCCATGGAGAATGAAGGAGAGAGAGATGAGATGATGAAATGAAGATGATGTTCAGTTTTTTGGGATGCCACAACCGACTAAAAAGTGAGAGGGAGAGAGGAAAAATAAGTTTGACACTTTGACCAATCCAAGGGCCCAAAATTTGCCAAGTGTCAACATTTAACACACCTCCCATGAGCTCACATGAGTGCACCACATGGGATTCCACCCTTTGATCTATTACACAATCAATCTCAACCATTGATCTTTGAGTTACTAAGGAGCTTCCTCTTCGGTAACCGATCAATTGGTCGGTAACTTTACCGTTTTGCCCCTGATTATGGCGATTCCTCTTGAATCACCACCAAATACATTTTCTCATTCATTTACACCATATTATGCGCCCTACCTCTATTTTAAGTCAATTTAGAGGTTAATCCATAATCAAACTTAAATACAGGGTTTTGGCGCTGCTCACAGCACATACGAATCACATCGGGTGCCGACTCACACCATAATCTCCAAAAGGGTTATTTATCATTAACTACATCCACTTTTGGAGTCATTATCCCTTAATCACAATTTGGGATCTTGCTAAACTGGGGCTTAGCAATCCAATAATCTCAGGCTTATTCTCTAGCCTCAAGTCTCAGAATTCGGGGTATTACAGTTAAGTTTCATGTTCAGTTCTAATGATTTATGTGATACGATGACTTATCTTGGTGTTTAAGTGTCCATTGGAAGTATCGCAGGAAACATATGAGGTTAAGTGCAAAAATCTGAAAAAATGAATCTAAATCTTTATGAAATATGCATTTGAGAATGTTAATAATGTTTTTCACAATTTTCACTCTAATCAAGATTTTTCTTAAAACTCATCACAAAGGTTTTGTCATCATCAAAAAAGGGGAGAATGTTAGATTCCAAGTTTTGATGATAACAAAAGGTAATTGTGTGCAAAGTATGTTTTTACAAGTCTAAAGAATGATTGCAAAGTTACCAAATGTATATGGCAAAGTTTAGAGAAGTCTGCTGTCATTTTTTACTGATGCACTCGAGCAACAGAGCTAACACTCGAGCAAAAACCTCTTTTACACTCGAGCACATGCAAGTGTTGGACAAGAAGTTTTTGACAGAGAGCAATTACTGTCAATTTTACTGATGCACTCAAGCACTATAACCAACACTCGAGCATGAAGCTGTTTTGCACTCGAGCATATGAAAGTGTTGCACTGAAGGTGTTTGACAGAGAGCAAAGTTAGAACAAGATATCAACATTTCACTCTAGCACAGGTTCTATACTCGAGAGATGGTAATATTTGCACCCGAGTCCTAGCGAGTGAGGGAATGCGAGTGTTTGGCCGAGAGACATGCAGAACATAGAAGCACAAGCATGCCCGAGTGAGAGTTGAAGTGCCCAAGTAATACATCAGCAATCACGAGTGAGAAATCTAACTCTCTCAATTCTGATGCAAGTACTGAAGACAAGAGTATATTATAGAAGAATATTCTTCTCACTCGAGTAGGAGTATGTATACTCAAGGAGGGCCCACATCACCTACGAGTGCAAAATCACACTCTTGATAAAACTGGGTGCGAGTATTGTCCAGAGACGTGACTCAGTGTAAAATGAAGCAGCACTCGAGTGAGGGGACTAGTGCCCGAGTGAGGACCCACATCACTCGCAAGTATGAAAATGCACTCTCTCAAAATCTGTGGAAGTGCAAGTGTAAAACAGAAGCAAAAGGAGAAAATATGGTATTGTACTCGAGTGAGACATCACAGTGCTCGAGTGATACTCTGCCAGAAGCCAAAACGCACCAGTCTTACAGCGTTTAATCTGAATATGGTTTAATGATATTTATTCATTATATTTTCACTATTATTATTATATAACATTATTTAACATGTATTATAAGTGTGATACAAGAGTTTGAACATTTGAATTAGAAAGACACAAAGGAAGTCAAACAATGGCAGACAACATCATTACGACCATCCAAGCACGTACCTACCGCGTTCATAGATTTCAAAGTACACATGCCGTTCCACAGTAATATGCCCCGCTCCACAATGATCATTATTCAAACGGGAAAAAACAAATGTCTATAAATACAGAGTTCCAGAGATCATCAATGACAATGAAGTGTAAGAATTCACACAAGAAAATTCACGAGTATCTGTTATTCACATTTTTCTCTGTATTCATATCATTCTTCAGTGTTTATTATATTCACTCTATAAGAGAGTCTGTATACACTTCAAATTCTATTTTCATTTGATCTCAAGGTACTGGGACCTTGAAAGGGGAGATTTCATTACGAGAGAAGCAGTAAGAGAATTCCTAATAGGACTTTTTGCTCATAAGACTTACAAGATACAAGTAGAAGAGAACGTTGCTGCTCATAAGATTTACAGTGGTGTAAGCAGAAGAGGACGTTGCAGCTCATAAGACTTGTATACGTAAGCAAGAGAGAAAGGTCATAGGTTTGTTTTTCTGCACATAAGACTTGTCGTAAGGGGGAGAGAAATTTCTAGTAATTCTACTCGTAGTCCTTTTAAGGATAGTTGTTGTCTTGTGGCGTTCTGAGAACCCACTGAATCTTGGAAGAATAGTGAAAATCTCAGTAGGTCTTGATCTCTGAGGACTGGACGTAGGCCTGCCTTTTAGGCCAAACCATTATAATTCTCTGTGTGTTTATCTTCTCAACTCTACTCTAGCAACAACAATTACTATATCACCATATTAACCGAAAAATTTATCACATCACCCAATTCACCCCCCTCTTAGGTGAAGCTTGCCTCTTTCATCCTCTGCTTTAATCCTAGTATGCCATGTGTCTTTATCTTACTCCACAAGATGCAAAGTGTCCTTGAAGCACCTTCTTTTCTCTTTCTTTAATCTCAATGGCATCACGTTAGGGTCTGGGGAAGAGGAGTCTAATGAATTCCTCTCACTCCTGGGTTTGGTGTTCGAGAAGGTTAGTTATGTAACCAGACTGGAGACTGGTGGATTCCCCTGACTTAAAAGCTAGGTGGCACTTCTTTAGAGTGCCAACTCAAAAGGTGAAAAGCAAGTGCCATCATGAGGGACACTTGTCACTCTCTTATCAAGCCAACAAAAAAATGATCTTTTACTTGGTCATGATTAGGGGACACTTGTCATTTTGTTATGGTGCCAACCATAAAGTGATATCATCATTAGTCATCATGACTTTATTAAAACTACTTTAATAAAGTTACTCTATCAATGGTCACTCAGAATGCTACTTGGGTTTTCCTCAGGATTGATGCACTCATATCGAGGCTTGCCCAATAACGTCCTAAGCCCCTCTGTATCTCCTAAAATGGCGCCAAGTGTCTTGGCAGACAATGATTAATTTCCTCTAACTTCTTACGCTCATTTTTTGTAACCCTGCCTTCGTAATTTTAGTAAATGATACCATACGTGTGAAAAATCCCAATTTTATCATATGTTTTTATACTTTATTTGATGATTTTGTCATACTATTGAGCTTAAAATGCTTCCTTTGTGCTTAATTGAGATTAAGAGTAAATATATTAAATTAGGATTAAAAAGGGTAAAATTGTCATAAAAATTGTAATTACTCTTAATCATTTATTTTTAAGAAGATTTGATATTGAAATAATTATTTGAATTGTAGGTGCTTGGAGAAATTGGTTTAAGCATGGAAATGGCAGTTTGGGCTCGAATTTAGGAAATGTCAGAAAGGGGACATAATTTATTATTGTTAAGGACCTGAAATAAGGGAATGACAAAGAAAGAACAAATGAAACTCACCGTTTTGGGCCTAAGGTCAGATTTGGACTTAAGGGAGAATTGAAATACAGAATAGAGCTGAGATGGGTTTTTGGGAGAGCCCGAGAAAAGAAAGAAATATGGACATGCAGAGATCTGAAAGAGAGAAACAGACCCGACTTGGCTGTGGACATGGAGATCTGGATATACGGGACCTGAGAGCAAGCTGAATATATACAGAGGAGCGCCGCATAGCAGAAGAGTGGGGACAGGGACCGCAAATCATCACCCTTCATTCCCTTCCTTTCTTCCTTGTCGCCAACAGCATTCTTCAACCTCACAACCATCGCCGCTGGCGACCAGAGAGACATATACAGAACAGAGGGGGCCGCAACTGTAACCTGGGGATTTGAGGGCGAAAGCTGAGAGGGAGAATCGGGAGCTACAATGAGGAAGTCCGGTCTCCACCTACGCCATTCCCTATTGCCTCATAAACATCTACCACCGTACTTCACCAATCTGCAACCAAAGACAGAGCTGAGCGTCGGGATTCACAAAGGGAGCTATCGTGAGACATTGGAGGAGAGAGGAGCGACCATTTTTCGCCAACCAACTCATCTGCACCACTCCACATTCATTGTCATCAACTATCTTCAGTCTAGAATTTGTTTTGCTCCTCTGGGTTCTTACTGTTAATAGCAGTGGCTTGCTCTAATTCCCTGTGTTAATATTTCAGCGCTCAATTTCATTGTTTACAGCTAATTGGTTAATTGATTCAATGTGTTATATGGCTGAAACTATGAATATATTTGGGGACTTTGTGATGACAAGTTGTAGTGGCTGATTCTCAAATCCTCTAGAATAGTGGTGATAGCTTGAGCTTGGAGCTTAAAGGGGAGTGTCTTACCATTTAATTTCTATCTTTAATCCTTTGTATTAGTTGAATTCTAGGTTTAGAGTTTAATTAATTATTGGAATGAGATTTTGCATTGGGGTTCCATGCAATTTATGAGATTAAATGTGTATTTGGATTTAATTGTGTGCATTTGACACCTTGAACTTCATTAGTATCAATTTCATGCAATTGACTTGGTATAGCTTTTGCTTAAGGTTGTTATGAACATTTAATTGTGATTGTAATGCAAGGGTTGTTGGTTACTTGTGGCATTGCATTTCATTGATTCAAATTGCTAGTATTTAAATTAGGTTTCGGTTAGACGGATTAATTTCTACCCGGTGTGGAGGAATTAATTCACCTAACTCAAGCTAGCTCAAAGGGTCTTTTGAGCAAATTTGTCGAACTAGCACACTCCCAAATTAATTGAAGCAAGGATAGCTTGAATCATTGCACTATAGGATTATCATCTTATTGTAATCACTTGTTAATTTTCATTTCATTAACTCTGTCATCATTTCATTTCATATTTTCAAGAAAAATCCTAAAAAGAATTAGTTTAGAACAATTTAATTTTTAATTACAATTTAGTTGTTAGATAAAAAGCTCAAAGACCATTTTTAACTTATTTCATTTCAATCATTGCACTTAGTTTCTAGGTAATTAATAAAAGGCTCTTCAAGAGACAATCCGGGATTGTACCCTATATTGCAATCCTTGGTTTAATTTTTGAAGAGGTTACCAAGGCACAAAAGCCGACAAAGCCCAATTTCTTCAAGTGGCGTCGTTGCCGGGGAGCCAAGTAATTGGTTCCTTAGTAGCTGAGTATCAATCTTTGATTAATTGGTACCTTGAGTCTTTAGGTTGCATTTTAGTTAGTTTAGGTAGTTTTGTATGTTTTTCAAAGCATATTGCATCTTTTGTCATTTTGAAATCCTTTTCCCCTTTTTCATTTGTATTTGTATTCTCTTAGATTTTTTTTCCCCTTAGTTTTTATAGTTTTTTGTTAGATAATCCTCTTTGTGATTCATTGGAATTTATTGTGATTGGATTTTATGGCTTGGTTTAATGGTAATCAAGGTTTATCCGTTTACTCTCACTCCTCTATAGGAGATTCAACTGAAAGGAAAGAGACCATATCTGAAAGCATCCATGCTATTCAACAAACATTGCAACTTCTTCAAGCCAAGTTGGGATGTCAAGATAGTCCAATTGGTCAAGAATGCCAAGGTCCATTCCACCCTTCATACCATGAACCCTACCAACAACCTTCATTTCAACCTCGTTACCTACCACACCCACCCTATACATCATACCATGAACCTTCTTCGCCACCATACAACCCATATCATGAACCTCACTCTAATCCTCCATCATATAACCACATGCCATATCATGACCCTTCTCCTTCATTCTATTCCACTTTCCAACCATGCCATCCACCTCATGAGCCTCTATTCCCACCATTTTAACCATTTTATGGACCTCATTCCCAACCATGTGTGCCTCTCCAAGAACCTTCTATTGGTGAAGTTATTGGAGAATTCCAGAAACTAATGACTCATACTATAAATGAGGAGCGGTCACACAAGGACACCTTTTCTAATGGCATGACCTCTATAATGAGATCAATGGAGCAAGGAGATAAAGAGCGTGCAAGTTTGGCCAAGGACTTTGAGCGTCTCACTCAGCCATCACAAGAAGTAGAGCGATGGAAGAAAGATGTTGAACAATTTAAGAAAAATGTGGAGTTGCTTTCACAAAAGATTTCTAAGTGCAACACTCCATAAGAGACCCTTTCTCCATTACCTCCATGTAATCCACCCACTCAAGCCAAGAAAGTAAAGAAGGTGCGATTCCAACTTTCAGAGGAGTCTTCCTCTCTTATGGAGGAGGTGCAAGGAGTACAAGCCCAAGAGCCACATGTTACTTTAATAGTGGAAGGTTCCAATCCTTCGGTGCCTACTTCCATACAAGCACAAGAAGTGGAGCAATTACAAAAGAACATTGAAGAGTCTCACCTACTATTCGGTAATGGTCCTATCCTTATTGAAGTAGACTCTCCTATTACTGTAACTAGTGAATCAATTCATGATTTGAGTGATGATGAGGTGGATGAGGAAATAATTGTTGAATCCACTCAACTGTTTGAAAATGTAATTGCTCAACCCATTAGTTATAGTATTAGTGATTCAATTGTACTTGTCGATAACTATGCTCATTCTTCTTTATGTGATGCTCCTATTGTTGAAAATGCTTCTCTTCATAGTACTAGGGATGATTGTGCTCAATTGGATGATATATCTTCATATTCTTGTGCGGAAGATCATATTTGTGTAGATTGTTATCATGAAAAATGCCACTTGCTTATTGAGTTTCGGAAGAAAGCATTAAGCAAAGTGGTTGATTCTACTATTGATCTTGCTGCACCTCCTTGTACTATTGATGATTGTAAGCATGACAATTGTGAAAATGTTGAATCTTGTATGGATGCTATTATGGTTGATGAGAGTGAGAAAGATTATAGCCTAGAATCTCAAATGCATGCAATTCCCATTGGATTACTTCCTTGTACTCTTGTTGGTGACAAAGATTCTGAAATTTTGATTACTAAAATCCCACATGTTGATGAATCTTTCCAACAAGTGTTATCTTGTGATTTACCTCCCGATTTAGAAAAGCAAAATAATTATTTTGAATCTTTCAAAGCCTCGGATAGTAATAATTTGACAATTTCTCCTTCTTCTTCCACTCTTTTCCCTTCCATCTCTTGTGATTGCAATGATGATGTGGTGCACTCCAACACTCAATTGGATTCCGCACCTTCCACTTTGCAAATACAAGAGAATTTTCAAAATATAATTGCTTTTTTGCCTCCTACTAATGGGAGTACTGTTGATTTCCTTGGATGTGATAGTTACTTGGAGAGTTTAGGACTAAACATGCCTTTATTTCAATTGAAAGCTCTCTCTATTTCTATTTTTGGATGGGATACTGCTGTTTGCTTGGATCTTTTGCAGGCACATTCTTGGAAAGGTCATCGAAGGAACCAACATCCACCTTACATCCTTGGACCTCTTCCGATAGATCCTGAGCCACCTCTATCAAGGAAATCCAATGCGGGAGAAGTTGTTTTTAAAGACAAATGCATGATTCTCATCAGGGATGAGAACTTTTCCTTCAAACGAGTCAAGATTCTCTAACATAAGTTGTCTCTTTCCTCACTTGTTTTCTTCCTGATTCTTATGTTTCTTTGGGTTTAATTGTTGTATGAGGAAGATAAGTGTGGGGGAGAGACATAATCCAGTAGTAAAAGGTAGAATTTCGTTTGTTCTCCACCCCCTTAGGTTTTGAGCTCTTGTCATTCCTTTGCCTTAGGTTTTGCATTGGGGACAATGCAAGATTTAAGTGTGGGGGAGAGATTAGGATTTAGGTCTTGTGTGCTTCATTGTGCCTTATTGCAAAAATGTGTCATTTTAAAAAAAAAACTGATCCAAAACACACTCTTAAAGTTTTGCCACTCCTTGTTTTAGGAATTTGTCTAAATACTTATGGGAATTGCTTATGCTCTTGGTTGATTTTTAATGAATTGATTTGTTATTACTCTTAGAGTTAGCATTTAGATTAGTTGAGTTAATGCATTTTGATTAGGCTAATGTTCAATTAATCTTTGTGAATGTGCATTTGAGAAGAAAACCTTCGTTGGAAGGATTTTGAGCCTAATTTCTATTTATTAATGTGTGTTTGCCACCTATTCTAGTGCACCTCTAGAACTTGTTTAAATTCTTTAGTAAATAATACCATACGTGTCCGGTAATTCTATAAATAACTCCTTGTTTATAGACATAAGAACTAGTTTTTATTTCATTTAACTGATTACATGTAGAGACACTAATGATTACAGAGTTTAGTATATTACACAAAGACACATGATAAACTCTTTCCTTGATAAAAAATGCTAGGTCAAGAAATAGATTCTTCTATTTGTCATCAAGTTCATCAAAACTTAATTTCAAAACATCAATAATATCCTTAGGTAGAGCATGATTTATTTTTTCCAAAGTACTATCATACTCTTCTTTTTCTCTCCTATGAAGAAAGAAACTCAAAACTACTAAGGCTAATATGTTTCCATTACAATAGCCCACTATTGATTTTGACAACTCCTTAAAACCTTAAGATGACTCATATTGCTTACATGGTTTCAAATTGAAGAGTTGAAAGGCATCATGGAAATCAAAATTTGGAACATGATATCTTGCAAAAGCATAAGCATTCTTAAGCACTTGTTCATTTCTTGATGCGATGATAATTCTACATCCTTCCCCAAACCAATCACGCACTGCAATTAAAGCTTCAACTATTAATGAATTGCCCAAATCATCAAGTATAAGAAGAATTTTTTTGCTTTGAATCCTACTTTTAATAAAATTGGATTTTATGCCATAGATGGTAATGTCCTCATATTTTAATAATTCCTTGAGGCAACTTTTCTGTAACTCATCCAAACTAATTCTTGCTAATTGCTCTTTGACACTTTCAATAAAGGAGAAGGCTTCAAAATGGGCTTTAAGCTTTTGAAATATAGCTTTAGTAATGGTGGTCTTACCAGCACCACCCATACCCCATATTCCCACAATGCGAGCCTCTCTTAGAAGTTTTTCAATATTTTCAACATGATGAGCAATGCCAACAAGTCTTTCAAGGTGAGATGATGACTTATAGTTCAACTTGGTCAAAATGTCTTTGACAATCTCTTCGACAAGTTTGAATTCAGGTCTAGCACAAATGTCAATCAAAGGAAAAGGCATATTAAATGGGAGAAAATAAAAAAAACTAAAATAATTTGCTAGAATAATATAGATTAATTAAATAAATTGCCAAATCCTAATAATAAAGGGAAAATTTTTAAAGCTACCTGATACCATAAGAATCCCATCCAAAGAGACTTATAGATTGGATTAAAGCATTTCTCCACTTCTGCAATTTTTCTTTTTTCTTCAATACATCAAATATAATTCCAAAACTCCTATTTTGTTTGTATATGTTTGAAGGATCTACATTGTAGAAAATAGGTATCATAACCCTTCCAAACTTTTTCTTGCATTCCAATATGTGAACAAGTTCATCCATACCCCATGTTGAAGAAGCATAATTCTCAAAGAAAATAATCAGAGATATTTTTTATTCCTCTATTGTTCTCAAAACAACTAGTGAGATCTGTTCTCCTTTGCATAGTTTATGGTCCATAAAAGTGTGAATGCCTGTATTACGAAGGCCTTTGCAAAGATGACTTGCAAATGTGTTACAAGTATCTTCTCCTCTAAAGCTTAGGAACACATCATATTTGGTAGCAGGACAAGAAAATGTTTGAGTTAAAATCACATCATCTTTAAAACTATACATAGAAACAAATCATCAGCAAATATTGGGTTATAGAAGCAAATCAAACAAGAAAATAAAGAGTGTGAGGCTATTTAGAAGAAGCTAGCTACTTGTCATCAACTACAGCAAGTTGGTTACCATAGAGTGAAGGAAAGATGAATCTGTTAGAATTGGCTGACACCCAAGAGGGGGTGAATTGGGTGTACGATAAAAATTTAAGAACTTTGAAAATCTTTTCGCATCTTAGATAAAGCAATAAGTATGAAAGAAATGAATCATAAATCAACAGTTAGATTAAATAATATATGCTGGAAATATAAGAGCTTAGGGAAGATAATATGCAAACTGTGATTTACCCTAGTTCGGTCGAATCTGCGATGACCTATGTCCAGTCCCCAAGCTCCTCCCAAGATTTTCAAATCCACTATCTTCTTGTTTAATCTGGGCACAAGAAAAGCCTCTACAATCCCACAAGTTTAGCCAGGTACTTGTGAAACCTTTTACAAATCTCTCATTGAAATACTCCCTCTTACAACAAGTCTTACGAGCAGAGCAATCCTGAAGACCTTCCTCTTCTGCGCACCTGTACAAGTCTTACAAGCAGCAATGTTCTCTCTTGCTTATACCTCTATAAGTCTTACAAGCAGCAACATCCTCTACTGCTTGCACCTTGTAAGTCTTACGAGCAGAAAGTCTTACCAGCGATTCTCTTAACAGCTTCTCCCGTAAGTAAATCAACCCACTCAAGATCCCTTTACCTTGAGATCAATTCAGAAATAGAAGTGTTTACAGACTCTCTCACAGAGTAGATATAATGAACACTAAAGTACAATACAAATAATCTTTCTCTCAAATATACATGATATAGAAAATAGATAAGAACAGAGAGTAGTTGGATCAAAGTGAATGATTAATGATATAAACATGTTTGCATCGTAGTGTTCTTGTTTTTTGTTCTTTCTCTCTGCTTGAATCTCTTGTATTTATAGTTGAGTAGGATATGACCGTTGTGAGTATTTCAAATATTTTCCTATTATAGAAAGATCTTTGTGTTGACAAATGCTCCCGCCGTTATTTACTATTGCTCTCTGAAGACTTTAAATTCTGATTGTTGTGTGTTACCTATTGTAAAATAGTCAAATGCTCCCTCCATTATTATTGACAGTTGCACTCCGAAAATCTTTAAATTCTTATCATTGTGTGTTACCTGTAATACACACACTCAGAAG
This sequence comes from Inga leiocalycina, assembly GCA_963242795.1. NCBI lineage: Eukaryota > Viridiplantae > Streptophyta > Magnoliopsida > Fabales > Fabaceae > Inga > Inga leiocalycina. The sequence continues at coordinate 21,123,347 of OY725329.1, read as the reverse complement.
AAAATGTTAATACTGATTTTTATACTTCACTTCAAGTGGATTGTCATCACTGGAGGCGATCTAGAAAACTGTCTTCATGCGTATGTCAAATTTACAACATCACTCGAGTTCACTACAAATTCACTGGAAGTGATTTGAAGTTCACTCGAGTTCACTTCGTATTCACTGGAAGTGGTATGACTTTTTGGAAGTCAATTCAAATTATTCTGGTATTAACTCGAGTGGACTTGGAATTCACTTCAAGTGATCTGATATCACTTTGAGTGATTTGTTGTCTATCAGTATATCACTCGAGTTCAATAAAGGTTCACTGGAAGTGCATTGCAGAATTTTAATACTCACTCGAGTGATTCTGAGATCACTCCAAGTGATCTGACAATTGTTGGAAATCACTTCAAGTGATTATGGTGTTCACTCAAGTTCATTGAGAAATCACTCGAACTGCAAGAAGTGCACTAGAAAGGCGGGTTTCACTTTCTTCCAACACTCAAGTACAATTGCCAACAAAACTCGGTTGCATCACAGGAACTCAAGTGCATCAGTAGATTTCAGTTTCTTAACTAGCATATATCTAACACTTATAAGAGTGTGAATCCACACTCAAGTATTCAAGCTTCTATAACTTGAGTGGTTCCTCCAAACTCGAATTTTTCTTGGACCATAACTCAAATTTTGATCTAAAACTCGAGTTCTTATGACAACTTCAATTTCTAGTTAAGTTCTATGCAAAACTTATGAGAGCATGTGCAGTCAACTCAAATTCTCATCAGACATTATCTATTCATTTTAACTTTAAATATGGCCAATAATATATCATCGAAAAGCTCTCATCGTCTACATTCCAATGCAACAAGAATCATCTATAAAATCATTGTATACAGAAAGTTATGACCCATGGAGTGTCAACTATACTTAAACAATGTCTGAAATCATGAGCATTAAATTCCAGAAGGCATAAATCTTAGTATGTAGCTTGAAATATGGCAAATTACCTATCCATGGAAATCTCTTCAAGTATAATTTCATATGGCACTAGTTTTGTCTCAATCTGATGTGTAGCTTGAGAGTTATGTCTAAAATACCAAACCTTGTTCTGGTAAAAGATGCTAATTTATGTGTCAACTTCAAAAGATCATATCTCTCTCATCTCAACTCCTTTTAATGTGCTCTTGGTGTCCACAGTTCGTGTTAGGAGTCTACTTTCATATGCCACCGGTTTCAATTCAATCCAACATGTGTTTAGAGATATATCACCAAAATACCAAACCTTTATCCTACCACACGAAAACAGAGCATTTCATTTCTAAGCATCACTCGAGTGATTTTGAAGAGATCACTAGAGTTCTGAGGAATTCATATCACTCAAGTGGTCAGCCCTGAAAATGCCAAAATGAAGCATGACTTGCGTGGGGTTGATATGACTCCGATATAAGACACTTTTGCTTCCAATTTAGCCATTCCAACGTCAAACTTGATCATGGAGACTTCCAATATTCATCTAACAACTTGAATCTTAATATTTCCATTAGATCTTTGCAAGTTCTTCTTTCTCTAATATCTTTTCTTCTTCTTATTGGTTATTTTCCAAAATCTTTTTGTTTGCTTCTTGCTTTCTTGACGAATGTCTTCAATTTCTTTCTTCTTCTTCCTCTTAATCATTCTCATCAATACAACTTGATATAGTCTTCCTTTTCTTGACTAATCTACAATATATTTCACATTAAACATAGTAGTTAGTCAAAATATAAAAAAAAATATTATGTAAAATTTCTTAATATTTAGTATCTATATTTGACATCATCAAAACTAATCATATCTAACAGAATTTGCTTGCTCTGGAAATTGATAAAGCCAATAGGATCAATAAAGCTTCTATGTGCATTAAAGCAATGTTTACATCCATGTGATTGCAACTTCTTGTTTCAACCTGCAGCAACCTAAAACTAATGCGATACAAAGATCAAGCAAAATTGTAAATCAATAGAAGTGAGAAAGAAAAAGAAAAAGAATTTTGTTAGAGTTATAACATTGATTAAAGGTGTGTCAAATGGAACAAAGTCACATATTGCTTGGGAGTGAGAGAATCCAAGTGTATATATTACAACTTGTAAGTTTAGGCTAGTAAATAGGCTAAGAGCAAGAGTAGGCTCACGTGCCAACAACGAGCCACCAGGAGGCAAACAAAGTGAACATTCGACGATTTCCCCCTACGTAAGTTAAATATGGACTAGGCACTTTTTATCAAAATATTTATCAAAAAGCTTGAGCACTGTCTATTGGAAATTGTGCCCCAAAGCCCAATCATTGTACTTTGAACATTATTATTTTAATGAAATGTCTCCATTCTGTTATCATATTATTTGCATGTTAAATGTGATAATTGTATCATTGGATAATTCATAAAGATTGTCCTAAAATGTCCCTGGTCGGTCATCTATGCGGGAGTAAAGATTAAACAAGATCAGTATGACTTTGATAAGATATAGAGATACGAATCAAAGTCTTAGGCACTTGTAAGAGTACAAGGTGCTGGACCGACCCATAATGAGAAAGCTACATGGATCAAGTCATAAGCTTTTCTCATGTATAACCACGTCAAAATGCCCTTAGACCTGAGGTCATCATGGATTCCTACATGAGAGTTGCTAAGCTTTGAACTAGTCAAAAGTCACTTTTGACCGGGTGATGATAAAGGCTACGATCGGGCTTCGTGGTTATTTCATGCAGAGGAATATGAATGATCAAGATGAAATTTGTCCCTCACATTAGTAGAGAGATATTACTGGGCCCCTCGATGAGTGAGTTTGAGAAATGTATGGCCATACTATGATGAAAGGAGTTTCTGTCTCTGTTATCAGGCTACTCAGGAATCGAGAAAGTAATGGTCAGGAACAAGAGGATGACATTATCCATGCCTTATCCTTGATCGATATATCATGTGACAAAAGAGACGTGACATGGTTGTATGACAGGTTGTATCGTGATAATGATCCTCATATGAATTGGGTAGTCGTAATGTCTTGCTAGAGGCCGCTTGAGACTTTTGGGTTAGTATAGTTATTGGCCCATTGCCAACTTCATATGGGCCTACAGGGTCGCACACAAGAATGGCCAAACACAAGATAATGTTTAATTTAGGGTGGACGAATTTTATATATATATATATATAATATAAAATTCATTAATAATATTATATAGATATCTATATTTTCAAAATATATATCTTATATATATATATGTATATATATTATATGATATTATTATATTGTGTTAGTTTTAAATTTTAATTTATTAAGATATATTAAATTTAATAACTAACATGATAGAGATATAGTATCTCATATTTAATTTATGAAGATAAATTAAATCTAATGGCTCTTTATTTGGATTAAATAAATAGGTTAAATTAAAACTGTTGGACAGATTTAATTTAAACTAAATTTATTTAATTAGCTCATCAAGATAATTAATTTTTAATTAATTTCAAAATTAATGATGATTAATTTTGAAATTTGAAAATAGCCCTCATAGGTTATAAACTTGATAGAGCAGATATATTGATACGCACATAAGAATTGAGAGTCGCAAGTGAAACCCTAGGAGACAATAGAGGCGCTAGCACGCAGTCTCGGTTGGAGAGCATTCATGTGGATACCGGTAGAGGGAGCGGACCTGACGTGTTGGCTCCTAGAGATCGTGAAAACTCTGAATCATCAAAAGGTATGAATCCTTCCAACTTGGTTTAAACGCCGTTGATAGATCCTCGATTAGGATCGGTGAAAAATTTTTAAAATTCTTCCGCTGTGCCTACCGATCCTAACAGTGGCATCAGAGCCAGATCAATTGTGCGTTTAAATTGAGTTTATTATTCTTATACACGTGATATATATGGGATGTGTACGTATGTTTATAAGAAACACTCGAATATGCATATGATTTGGTTAATACGAAACGAAATTATTTAGAAAGATATGATCTTGTAATTCCATTGATTTTCCTTTTCGTTTAAATTAAATCTTGAAATTGTTTCGTTTTTTGTTTTGAAACATGTATTTGATTCTCGTTTTGGAACAAGCATGAAATCGATTCCGAACATGTATATCTTGAAACTGGTATGTGATTTTCGTTTTGACCAAGCATGAAATTGGGTAGGGTACCTGAGATCATAGTTGGCGACAATTAAATTGGGTCTAGGTTCGGATATCTGTTCGGGTAATAGGGATCCGAACTATGGGGAAGACAATCTGGATCAGAAGCGTTCTGGGCCATTGTTGTTTTTGTTTTGAAAAATTGGGTCTGAAATTTAAAAAATTTAAAATTTTCAAATATTTCTTTTAAAAGGAATGTGCCTTTTTCAAACGCTCCAGGGGCGCTGCCCCTTGTAACCCTGCAAGGGCGGCCCCCCTTGACCCCGCCCACTAACGGGCTAGCAGGACCGTCGTGACCACCTTTTCGTAGCGCAATATAATTTGATCACGACATTTATTGCTTTTCATATTGTATGAATTCTTATTGTGGTTTATTATTTATCCTTGTTTGGGTATGGTGAACAACATGGCTTTAGAATTTTACAAAGGTTGTAATATTTAAATACGGCCTGCGTGTCGTGCCTTTCTCTAAATACTCTCGATGTACATTCTCTTCTCATCTCACTCCCCTCGAATGTTTAAACGAGGTTTCTCTCAATATATTTCTTTTTTATTTAGAGAAGTCCTCTTATTGGCTTGGGAGGATTTTAGGTTAGGTAAGCCATGTTGTGTCACGTTTAAATTATGCTTTTGATAAGATCATTGCATGATTACTTTTACATTTATATGTATTTATCTATATGAGATACGACCTCGATTATATCCATATAAGCAAAAATAAATAATTAAGCCCTCTGAATCAAATCTTAAGTCATAATGCCGTCAATTAATGAATACTTGTCAAAACCTAGATCGCTCAATTATGGAAACCACCAAAGTGCATGCACTTGAGTTATCTTGATGAGACAAGCTTGAGTAATGGTGCTGCTCATAATATTCATTATTGTTTTGACTTAATTGAGATTAACAAAATGGTTTTGAATCTCAAGGCATTAGATAGGGTTAAACATGCCAGATCATATGATGATTAAATCCCATAAAGATCTAAGAGTTACATATGATGTAATTGGTAAATAGGTTACCTACCTAAATAACTTGAATTTAAGCGTCTTGCCAAAGCGGACTTAAGTTTAAGCCAAATACGGATCTTAGCCCACTAATTATTATATTGAGGGTTGTTAATTTAGTGGGAGATTACTAACTAGCTTTGCATATTTTAATTGTAGAATCATGTCGACTAGTAATACAGCTACATTTTCGTTGCGATCGGTCCTTGAGAAGGACAAACTTAATGGGACAAACTTTCTTGACTGGTTCAGGAACTTGAGAATTGTTCTCAAGTAGGAAAGAAAGGCTTATGTCCTAGATCAACCCATTCCTGAAGAGCCTGCAGCCAATGCTCCAAGAGCTCAGAGAGATGCTTACACAAAGCATAAGGATGACTCTCTAGATGTAGGTTGCATGATGCTTGCCACTATGGTTCCAGAGCTCCAAAGAGATCTGGAACTCATGGAGGCTCATGAGATGATTGTACATCTCAAGGAAATGTTCCAGCAACAGGTAAGGCAAGAAAGGTATGAGACCACAAAGGCCTTACATTCCTACAAAATGGCTGAAGGTGTATCAGTTAGTACTCATGTGTTAAAGATCAAAGGCTATATTGATCACCTTGAGAGGCTTGGATTTCCCATGAGCCAGGAGTTAGCTACGGATTTGATCCTCAACTCACTCCCAGAGAGTTATGACCAGTTTGTTATGAACTACAACATGAACAATATGGAGAAATCAATTTCTCAGCTGCATGGGATGCTCAAAACTGCTGAGCAAAGCATTAAGAAAAAGCCTGGCACAGTTTTGATGGTTCAGAAAGGAAAGGGTATGAAAAAGAAAGGGAAGGGCAAATGGAAGGGTAGTGGCTCAGGTGGTAAAACCAAAGAGTCAAACAAGCCCGAAACCAAGCCTGCACACAAGAAGGCAAAGCCTCCAAAGGAAGGAGTCTGCTACTTCTGTAATGAACCCGGTCATTGGAAGAGGAATTGCAAACTCTACCTGGAAGATCTGAAAAAGAACAAGAAGTATAGCGACGCTATCACTTCAGGTATTTATGTTATAGACATTCATTTTCTACTTCCTCTACATGGGTATTAGATACTGCATGTTGTAATATCCCAATTTTTTATTATGGGTTAATCATGATTATTATGGATAATTATGAATTTAATTGGAATTATTATGTGTCTTATGGCAATATTAAATTAATATGTCATAATTAATGAAAAATTGGAATAATGGAAATATTGGTCATGAGTTGGTAATTAAGGGAGAAATTAATTACTAACTACGAGAGAAATGAGAAATGTAATTAGAATGGCTAATGGTGAATTAAAGAAGCTAATTGGGGATTTAGTGAGTGAGAGCCAATGAGGAGTGGACACATGGCAAGCTCACTTGTGGGGAGGAATATGAGAAAAGTCAAAAGTATTTTAAGTCCCAATGAGGAGTAGACACATTTGGGAAAGTTTGATTTTGCTTAAGTCCCAAAATCATTTATGGTCTCTAATTCTATATCAATTATGTGTTTATGAACTAAATATCAGCCTTAATCATGAAGGGGGTTACATTTGTGGTATCAGAGCTGTAGTTCCTGGCAAGGTGAGGATTTGCAAGGATAGCTCCTTAGTTGACCTTAATAGTTTAGGGTAGCTTAATGATTGATAAGTGCTTGTTGCGTATACACATGAGTATTTCTACTAATTGTGGATTGAGATGAATTTTATGGATTATGTGTATACATTGGCTAAGGTATTGACGTGGTGAATCATTTGTAGTGATAAAGACGAAATGGTTCACCCTCTTACTAGAGTCAGGCAACAGGACCCAGAGGTGGAGGAACTTAATGACAATCCTCCTGATCCAATGCGAGAGATGATGGATCTAGTACGGGAACAAAGAGACATGATAGCTGAGCTGAGAGAAGAGCTCAGAGAGGAAAGGGCCAAGTGAAATGAGGGAAGGGCCCAGTCAACTCATGAGGAGAGTCAACCAGAGACTCATCATGAGGAGACAGCTGAGGGTTCTAATGGATCTCACGAATCCCCACCTCACACGGTGCCTAATCAAGAGTCTCTAGGGGTACCGGTTCGTGAGGGAAGGGACTTGCATTCTTGGGTCTCCAAGTTTTGCAAGCATATGCCTCCAGTGTTCAGAGGGAGGTTTGATCCCCAAGCTGCTGAGGACTGGTTGAACTGGTTAGAAAAGATTTTTGAAGTCCTTGAGTGCCCTACAGAGGTGAAGGTAAAACTAGCTGTGTATAAGCTAGAAGGGGATGCCGACCGGTGGTGGAGGAACATCGCCACATCATTGAAGAACCGGAATGTACCATTGACTTGGGAGGTATTTGAAGAAAAATTCAACGAGAAGTATTTCCCAAAGTCGGTGAGGCTTGAGAAAGAGTCTGAGTTCCTGGCTATCAAGCAGGGAGATACGGAGAGCTTTGACGAGTATCTTTCTCGTTTCACTCGATTGTCATGGTATTCTGCCTATCTTCGGGAAAGAGATAATGAGGAGTGGAGCTCCACTATGCTAATCCAGGGATTGAGGCCCGAATTGAAGAAGAGGTTAGCTGCTCATCAGTTTACTAACTTCAATAAAGCCGTGGAAGAGTGTAGAATTGTTGAGTATAACTTGAGGGAGTTGTACCCATCCAAGGGTAGTGGCAACCGCAGTGAGCCTAGCAAGGCTAATACTTCCCAAAAGCAGAAGGGGCAAGGATCCTCTTATGGGGGTGGTAGCAAGAAGCCCTACCAACCTGGGGGTCGTGGTGATCAGAGACCTCCAGCGGGACCAATGTGTAATCAATGCAGAAAGTACCATCCGGGATGAACTTGTGCTGGGGAGGTGATCTGTTTCAATTGCAAGCAAGTAGGTCACATTTCTTCTAAGTGCCCACGACAGCCGGCAGAGCAAAGGCCTAGGAATCAGGGTCGAGTGTTCGCGATGACACATTAGGAAGCCCGAAAGTCGCCTGAATTGATCCAAGGTAAAATTCTTCTTGGTGATAATGAGTTAGATACTTTGTTCGACTCGGGTGCAATTCATTCGTTCATAGCTTATGACTGTGTAAAGCGCCTGGGATTGCATGTGCATAGACTACCATTTGATTTGGTTGTGTCGACGCCGATGGGTGTCAAGGCCGTGGCGGCCGAAGCCTGTTTAAATTGTGTGATAGTTGTTGAGGGTCGTGAGTCTACAGTAGATTTAATCTGTTTGCCACTTCAACAACTGGAAGTTATTCTTGGTTAAAACTAGTTGACAGCAAATGATGTATTGCTTGATTGTGGTAATAAGAGGATCACTTTCCGTAGTGCACAGCGGGATAGCAATGTAAATGCCAGTTTGAACTTGCTTTCAACAACTAAAGCTGAGAGATATCTTGAGAAAGGATGTCAAGGGTATATGGTGTTTTTCTCCGTTCAGGGAGAGTCAAGTGAAGCTATAGAGAGTATACCCATGGTAAATGAATTTCCTGAGGTATTTCCAGACGATCTTAGTGGATTGCCTCCGAAAAGGGAAGTGGAATTCCCAATTGAGATTGTGCCTGGAGCTGGTTCGATATCGAAAGCCCCATATCGTATGGCCCCAAATGAAATGGCAGAGTTGAAGAAGCAAATTGAAGAATTGCTTGAGAAAGGATTCATCCGACCCAGTGTATCGCCGTGGGGAGCTCCAGTGTTATTTGTGAAAAAGAAAGATGGAAGCTTGAGGCTTTGTATCGATTATCGAGAACTTAACAAGGTGACTGTTAAAAACAAGTACCCTCTCCCAAGGTCGGGATATCATCAGTTGCATGTGAAGGCGGCGGACATTCCAAAGACTGCTTTCAGAACAAGATATGGGCACTATGAGTTCCTTGTGATGCCCTTCGGTTTGACGAATGCACCGGCGGTATTCATGGATTATATGAATCGCATCTTCCGACAGTATCTTGACCAGTTCGTGGTTGTGTTTATCGATGACATCTTAATCTATTCCAAGAGAAGGGAGGATCATGAGCAACACCTGAGAATTGTGTTGAGAATTCTGCGGGAAAAGCAACTCTATGCCAAATTGAGCAAATGTGAGTTTTGGCTTACAGAAGTGAAGTTCCTTGGCCATGTGATCTCTCGAGATGGGGTATCGGTGGATCCCAGTAAGGTGGAAGCAGTACTTGATTGGAAAAAGACCAGAAACTGTTTCTGAGATTCACAGTTTTCTGGGTCTTGCTGGTTATTACCGGAGGTTTATTCAGAACTTCTCATGTATTGCATTGCCGATGACCAAGCTCATGAGGAAGGATCAACTGTTTTTGTGGGATGAATATTGTGAGCGAAGTTTCACTGAGCTGAAGGAGAGATTGACTACGGCACCAGTGTTGATTATACCTGATCCCAGTGAGGCTTACGTCGTGTACAGTAATGCGAGTAAGCAGGGCTTAGGGTGTGTCCTGATGCAGCAGGGACGTGTGGTGGCCTATGCCTCTCGACAGCTGAAACCGCATGAGATGAACTACCCCACTCATGATCTAGAGCTTGCGGTAATTGTGTTTGCATTGAAAATTTGGCGGCATTACCTGTATGATGTGACAGTGGAACTGTACTGCGACCACAAAAGTCTCAAATATCTGTATGATCAGAAAGAGTTGAACATGAGACAGCGTCGATGGATGGAGTTGCTGAAAGATTATAACCTAGAGATTAAATATCATCCGGGTAAGGCTAATGTCGTCGCGGATGCTTTGAGTCAGAAGGCGGTGCTAGTGGCAACAATGATGATCCAGGAATGGAAACTGATAGAGGATTTTTAGGATTTGAATCTCTTGAAGGAAATCCTGTGTGCCAGTTATGGTGTGGTCCAAGGGGAGAATGACCTGAGGACTGAAATTGAAGAGGCTCAAGTGCATGATGAGCTAGCCCAGTCGATCCGAGCTATGATTGAGCGAGGGGAGACTCGAGACTATGACTTGTCACCAAGTGGATTGGTGCGTTATCAGAAGAGAATCTATGTACCACTGAAGGCGGAGTTGAGATTGAGAATTCTTGATGAGGCTCAAAAGAGTCAGTATACTCTTCACCCCGGTATGACCAAGATGTATCACAATTTGAAATCTATGTATTGGTGGCCAGGGTTGAAGAGTGATGTGACGAAGTATGTGGCGCGTGTCTTACCTGTCAAAAGGTGAAGATTGAGCACCAGAGACTGCCAGGTTTGCTTCAGAGTCCAGAAATTCCAGAATGGAAGTGGGAGAGTGTGACCATGGATCTAGTGGTGGGTCTGCCCAGGATCAAGAATTACGATACGATTTGGGTGATTGTTGATCGACTCACGAAGTCTGCGCACTTCATACCTATCAATGCTAGCTATTCTCCTAATAGGCTAGCTGAGATATATATCAAAGAGATTGTGAGACTCCATGGTACACCAAAGAATATAATATCCAATAGAGATCCTCGGTTTACTTCTAGATTTTAGAGGGCTCTGCACGAAGCTATGGGTACTCAATTGAGGTTTAGCACGGCCTACCATCCTTAGACAGATGGACAATCAGATAGGACTATCCAGACTTTAGAAGATATGCTGAGAGCGTGTGTCCTAGACTTTAAAGGAAAGTGGGACTACTATCTTCTATTGGCTAAGTTTGCTTATAACAACAGTTACCATGCGAGCATTCAAATGGCTCCGTATGAAGCACTGTATGGGAGGAAGTGCCAGTCACCGTTGTGCTGGTCAGAGTTGTCTGAGAGGAAGTTGTATGGGCCAGATCTTGTTGACCAAACCGCTGAACAGATCTGAGTTATCAGGAAGAGGCTCCTTACAGCACAGAGTCATCAGAAGAGCTATGCTGACAAGAGGAGAAGACCTCTTGAGTTGAAGTGGGGGATCATGTTTTCTTGAGAGTATCTCCGGTCACAGGCAACGGGAGAGCGATCAAGCGGAAGAAGCTGAGTCCGAGATACATTGGTCCATTTGAGATTTTGGCACGAATCGGACCTGTAGCATATCGAATAGCCCTACCCCCGAGTTTGAGTAAACTGCATGATGTATTCCATGTCTCGCAGCTCAAGAAGTACCAACCAGACCCTGAGCATATCATTGAGCATGAAGAGGTTGAGTTGCAAGATAATTTCACTTATGCGGTAAAGCCAGAGCGTATCATTGATCGAGAAGAGCGGTGACTCAGGCACCGAAGCTTACCATTTGTGAAGGTGGTCTGGAAGGGAATGTCACCAAGGGAAGCCACTTGGGAGGCGGAAGCAGACAAGAGGAAAAGATTTCCTGGTTTTATGCCCCATGATGTGTAAGAAATTTTGAGGGCGGAATTTATTGAACGGGGGGAGAATTGTAATATCCCAATTTTTGATTATGGGTTAATCATGATTATTATGGATAATTATGAATTTAATTGGAATTATTATGTGTCTTATGGCAATATTAAATTAATATGTCATAATTAATGAAAAATTGGAATAATGGAAATATTGGTCATGATTTGGTAATTAAGGGAGAAATTAATTACTAACTATGAGAGAAATGAGAAATGTAATTAGAATGGCTAATGGTGAATTAGATAAGCTAATTGGGGATTTAGTGAGTGAGGGCCAATGAGGAGTGGACACATGGCAAGCTCACATGTGGGGAGGAATATGAGAAAAGTCAAAAGTATTTTAAAATATTTTTTTCTCTTTCTTCTTCCCTCTTAGGCGCTGAATAGCATGGGAAAGGGAAATAAAATCACTTTCTCTCTTTCTTCACTCCTCCTCCCTCTCATCTCTCTCGTCCTCTCTCTCCATCTCACCATCTCTCTCTCATTCTTGCTCTCCTTCTCTCTCTCGTTCACCATTGTTAAAGGCAAGGGAAAGAAGAAAGCTTGATCTTTGGGTAAGTAAATGCCTTCCTTTGCTCAAACTCCCTTCATTAAAGTTGATCCTTGAGTTAAGAGCAACATTTCTATGGTTGTAGTTTGTCCATTGGTTGTGGTTTGTGGCCACACGAAATTTTGGGAAGTGGTGAATCAAGAACTCCCTTTGAGAAAGTTGATAAGGTGAGTGAGACCTATCTATCTATCTATGTTTTATGCCAAATGGATTAACTTGGATTTTCTGGAATTCTTGGGCCATTTTCGAAAATGAGGGCCATTGAGAGTTTGGTATATGTTTGGTATGGAATTTGTATGTTGGAATGCATTTTGGATAGATAGATTTGATTGGGTTTGAAATTGTTAAGTTTGGAGATTTTGAGAGTTTAGTGTTTAATGTTACCCAAAACCAAAGCATGATAATGGAATAGGATTTTGGTGATTTTGACATTCCCATTGGATTCCTTGCGTGATTTTGTGTGGGAATGAGCTTGGTTATTGATTTTGGATTCATTTGGATCACTTGGGAAAAGTTGGAAAGTTGTCTGGTTTGAGCTCTCTTTTGTGCAGTTCGTTTACACGAGCGTTTTGAATGACCAAATGGTGTTGGAAAATTATGAAACTTTCCAGTCTTAAAGTTCACATCCCAAGCTTCAAAATGGACATATATTTTTTGTCATTTCGTTTAGTATTCTGTGAGATATGGTTGTCCAAAGTTTGGGATTGAAACAGAACTCTGTTTTGGAGTAGTGTTTAGTTTTTAGTGATTCTGTATTTGTGTAGTGATTTCCAGTGATGGGCTATATTTTTCCTTGAAAGAGGACTCATATACCTTTCATTTGGCTTTAGAATCACCTCGTTTTGATTTTTCTACAATTAGTTATGGTTTTTTGAAGTTCAGCCAAGAGTCAGGAAATTTTTTAGCCACGGCCCATGAGTGGCTGGCCGCGGCCCAAGACTTTCTGGCCTGTTTTGGCCGCGGCCCATGGGTGGCTGGCCGCGGCCCACCCCTGTGTTCCAGCACTTTAAGTTTTCGAAAGGAGATCTTTAACCTATTGTTTCCCAACCTTTTAGGGCTTTTATTAGAGGCATTTGTGGCCTCTTAAGGGTCAATTATGATAACCAAAATTAAGTGTTTCAAGTTAATTAAGTCTTGGAATAGAGTATAACTCTTTGTCCCTAATTATAAATATAGGATTTGACATTTGCCTTCGTCGGGAGAGACCGGCGCTAGGACACGCACGGAAGGATCAAGGTAGTAACTCTTCTCTCATAATATGTATGATGTTTTGGCATGCATAACTTATCGTTGAATTTTTGAAATGTGTGCCATGGTCCATTAGGCCTGAGCAGGTCAGTGTGAGCCGTGTAGGGATTGACGGTGGTCATCTCTAGGTCGGCCGTTGAACTTCCGTCATAATCGACATGGATATTGTGAATCCGACCCGTGGGACGGCGTTTGTGAATCCAGCCGTGGGCTGTGTGTATCTTGCCTGTATGGCTTGTGTATGAAATGCATTATATGAATCCCAGCTGTGGTGAAATGTATTGTGTGGATTGCTATGATGCAATGCAACGTGAGCAATTCAGCGTGAGCAATCGTAAGAGATGACATGTGTCATACTAACCATTGCCGTTGTAACTGCCGTTGTAGTTGCTTGTTGTGGTTAATGATTTGCTTACATGCATTATTATTGTACATTATATGATTGATTTGTTACTACGGGGATTCCTTAGAATCTCACTCTCCCAAAAACCATGTTTTAGATATGGCAGAAGGATCAAAAGGAAAGCGGGCGACGAAGAGCAGATAGTGCTCCGGTTTAGATGTATATTTTAGGTTATTGGTTATCATGTATATCTTTTGGATATTTTTGGGAAACAATTGTGTATATTGGGATTGGTAGTATAGATTTGTGTAATCCCCAAGTTAAGGGTAATGAATTGTGGGCTTTGTGCCTTTGTAAAACCCTTATTAATGAATGGAACCCGAGTGTGTCGGGAATTTGCCTTATACTCTGATATTTGTGAATGAAATCAACTTGTACAGGCCATTTAGTATTGAAATGTGAATATGAGTCCGTCATGAACAGCTTTTGTAAAAGTTTTTGTAAGCCATGATTTTGGGAAAGTTTGATTTTGCTTAAGTCCTAAAATCATTTATGGTCTCTAATTCTATATCAATTATGTGTTTATGAACTAAATATCAGCCTTAATCGTGAAGGGGGTTACACATGTGGTTCTCACATTTGTACAAATGTGCAGGGTCTAAAGGACAATAGAAAGTTGAAGAAGGGCTAAGTGGACCTACGAGTTGGAAACAAAGCAAGAGTTGCTACTTTATCCGTAGGCACTTATAAATTAGTTCTGCCCAGTGGGCTTTTGTTAGTTTTGAACAATTGCTATTATGTTCCTGCTTTGAGTAGTAACATTGTTTCTCTTTCTTATTTGGATAAGGAAGGTTATACTTCAATTACTAGGAATGGTAAATGTTCTATTTATCGTAATGACATTTTCTATGCTGATGGTGATTTGCATGTTGGTCATTATATATTAAATTTGGAACATCTTAAAAATGGGAATATCTATAACGTAACTACTAAGAGGATAAAATCAAACAATTTGAATCCGACCTACCTATGGCATTGTCGTCTAGGCCACATAAATGAGCAACGCATTTCTAAACTCCATCAAGATGGATTTCTAAACTCATTTGATTTTGAATCATATGATACATGCAAATTTTGCTTATTAGGAAAGATGACTAAGGCACCTTTCACTGGGCACAGTGAGAGGGCTACTGAATTATTGGGCCTCATACATACAGATGTATGTGGACCATTAAATAGAGCTGCCAGAGGAGGTTATGTCTGCTTCATTACATTAGATGACTTTAGTAGATATGGCTATATCTATCTAATGAAACATAAATCTGAATCTTTTGAAATGTTCAAAATATTCCAAAATGAAGTACAAAACCAACTTGGTAAAACAATTAAAGCACTTCGATCTGATCGAGGTGGTGAATATTTGAGCCAAGAATTCATTGACCATCCTAGGAGTTGTGGGATAATCTCATAATTGACTCCTCCAAGAACACCACAATGGAATGGCGTTTCTGAACGGAGGAATCTAACACTATTAGATATGGTTCGATCTATGATGAGTCAAACAGATCTTCCACCATCCTTTTGGGGACATGCCTTAGAGATAGCTGCGTTCACACTAAATCGTGTTCCATCTAAAGCAATTGAAAAGACACCATATGAGATATGGACTGGAAAGAAACCAAGTTTATCTTTTCTCAAGATATGGGGATGTGAGGTATATGTTAAGCAACAAGCCTCTGATAAATTAGCGCCCAGATCCACAAAGTGCCTTTTCATGGGGTATCCTAAACAAACAAAAGGATACTATGTCTACAATCCCACCAATAACAAAGTGTTTGTTATTTGAAATGATAAGTTTCTAGAAAGAGAGTTTGTCTCTAAAACAACCAGTGGGAGCAACGTACATCTCAAGAAAATTCGAGAGCCACAAGATGGTACAGAATCACAGATGGAAATCAGAGAAGACTCACAACAAGTTGCTGAGCCTCCTCAAGTAACACAAAGTCTACGAAGATCTGATAGAACACAGCATCAGCCTCTGAGATATGGATTTCTGATTACTGAAGGCCGTGATGTGTTGCTCATTGAGCAAAATGAGCCTACTACCTACCGAGAAGCCACAGTGGGACCAAACTCTGAGAAATGGTTAAATTCCATGAAGTCTGAAATGCAATCCATGTACGAAAATCAGGTATGGACCTTAGTCGTTCTACCTGAAGGTATAAAAACCATTGGGTGCAAATGGGTTTTCAAGGAGAAAACTAACATGGATGGCAATGTAAATATCTTCAAGGCATGACTGGTTGCAAAAGGATTCACTCAAACTCATGGTGTAGACTATGATGAAACCTTTTCCCCAGTTGCAATGGCCAAATTAATCAGAATCCTTCTTGCCATTGCAGCATATTATGACTATGAAATATGGCAGATGGATGTCAAAACAGCCTTCCTTAATGGAAAACTGCTTGAGGATGTGTACTTGACACAACCTGAAGGTTTTGTGCATCCAGAGGACTTTGGTAAAATTTGCAAGTTTCAAAGATCCATTTATGGATTGAAGCAAGCATCTCAGAGCTGGAATCACACCAGTAGAAAAATGACTTTTAAGACCGATTAAAAATGACTTTTTAGACCGGTTCTGTATTAGGTCTTGATACAGCCAGTCTAAAAAGTCTGTTATTTTTTAGACCGGTTGTTAGAACCGGTCTTAAAAGTCAAACTTTTAAGACCTGTTGTACCCACAATCGGTCTAAAACTCCACATTTAAGACCGGTTGTGGGAGCAACCGGTCTTAAATATGAGACATTTAAAACCGGTTGCTCCCACAACCGGTCTTAAAGATGAGACATTTAAGACCGGTTGTGGGAGCAACAGGTCTTAAATATGAGACATTTAAGACCGGTTGTACCACAACCGGTCTTAAAGTACTTTTTAAGACCGGTTGTGACTACAACCGGTCTTAAAGCTTCATTTTTTTTTAAAAAACGTCCCTTTTATTATATGTACACGCACAGAATGCTCCAATTTTAAACAACAATACATAACAATCACCATCCCATCTTTCCCATGCATTCATTGAACTCGCCTAGTTATGGGTGGAAAAATACCAAACTAAGATTAAGAAATGTCATAAAACACACATCACGTGTGTGTGTGTTATGGTAAGTCACTAAAATTTTCAGCATTTCCAAATCTCATCTCAGAAAGTTCAAACTATTTTGTGATTTTGCAGAAGTGCAGGCAAAGCCATTGAAGCAGAAGAACAACTAAGCGCAAAGTATAGTAATCAACAAGTTTGCATACAAAACTGCAAATTCTAGTCAACTAAAGGCTTATTACTAAACACCTTAATAACATGAGGCAGTCCAGCGTTTCTCGTCCTCCCACAAAATCCACCTGCAAGAATCATATACTTGTAAGTAATTTGATGGACAGAAATTTCTCTGAACTCAATCACTCATACATATACAACACCTCAACATTCTCCATAATCTCCAATCACATCCCTATATATAAGCTAGGTATATGCAATTAACAATCACCAAATGACAACAGTAAAACAAAACCTGATTCATTCATACCATAACTAGAACAACATCAGACCAGCGTTATCATAATAAATTACAATAATGTACAATGAACTTTGGATTCAAAAACTCACTATTTTTGTAATAGCTCATGGATGAATTCAGCACAACATGTGCGAATGAAATCAATATCTTCTTCAGGAAAGGGATCAGCAAGATCAAACATCTGTAACACCAAAACCAGACGAAACATTGACTTAGTAACTTAAAAACAATAAAGTAATTAAAACAAAAGTTCAGAAATATAAATTTACCTCTTGAGTAAAATCAGTCGTGCCTAGAGTGATAATATTGTAAATGTGTCTCAAAACATAAAAACCACATAAGTTGGACCCCTTTGGTTGCCGACGGCTCTGAGAAAAAACATGATATCATTAAAACAAATATAAAGGCATGTCTTATTACATTCTTTAAACAAATCCATATGCACTAACCTTTGGCATGATCCATGTAGGGTCCTTTAAGTCACGAACATGCTTACCACAAGCACTGTGTAGGAATGTCCGCATAGCCCTATGATCATCACAATGACAAAGGTTATTGGTTTTACACAAATTCCATAAACTTTGCATACAAAAGGTAAGAATGCAAGAAAACTAACGAATTAATGGTCTTTTTCAAATCATTCCCTGGTTTGAAGTGGAGGGAACATAAGAGGATAACAGTGTAACTACTCTTGCATAGAAGAAGCAACTGCCAATTATCACTGAAAAAAATAGAAGAATATTAATAAGCAAACATAAAACATTATATAAATTATAAACTATCAATTTGCTTCTTACCTATGCACATATGGAGCCAAGAAACACTTGGTTCCAGTTTCACTAAGCCTCTGTGACAAGTATGTATGTCTAGTAGCAGCAGTGGTCCCTTTCTCTTGGATGTGATGGGGGCATAAGAATCCAAATTTTTCGCTTTTGCCAGAGGAGACCAACCTACGATGCATGTACCTACAATAACGCAAGCACATAAATAAAAGGTAAACGGTGAAACTTTTAAAATATTTACTTTGAATTGCAGAAGCTACTTACATTAAGAACAGTTGGACAATCCCAATCGTAAGATTTTGTCCAGGAGCTACCAGGGACATCAAATCATCCCTCTCAAGATAGCATGTCACTCCTGACTGTCCAACAACTGAATCCGTAGGCCACTCTCTTGTTTTAAAGGATGTATCATATGCCATCAGAATCACTTGCTGCATGATATTCAATGGAGGCTGTGAAACTTCTTGCAGAGTGAAGGGAGCTGGACTTGGTGGGGCTTTGATCGGACTTGGTGGTGGGCCTTTGATCGGACTATCCTCGGCTCGACCAGAAACAAGGTTCGTTGGCCACAAGATGAATGTGCCCAAGACATCGCTAACGACCTTGAATTCATCAGAAGGGATAGGGACAGGTGCATCCGCAATAATCACCTCGTCAACTGACACCCGGACTTGATCACCTTCCATTTGTCGGTGGTGGATAGTTGATCCCAGGTTATGCACACTACCCCGTGCAACTAACCGTCTCAGAGAATCCTCGACAAAAAGATCACAAAGCCCAGTAATTTGCGGGTTAGGACCCTCTGATGACTGCCCGATGTTGCAACAACTACCTTTAGTGCTCTGCTTATTAGGATCAATCGATTGTGGCTGGGGAGCACTGGTATCTTGTCTTGAGCTCATAAACACTATCATTTCCTCTTTCATCTTGCTCAACCGGGTCTCTAAAAGTGCATCAAAAGATGCTTCAGCCTCGGCCTTTGCTTCTGCTCTTGCAATGGCCAACATATTCTCCAATTCCTCCCTAGTCACGATGTTTGAGGAATAGTGTACGGGGGCTCCAAAGTAATCCCGTATCCCTACCCCTCCTCCAACTCCCCTGACACGGCCTGGATGCTCGTGTTTGCCAGTAGCAACTGTGAGGATGTAATTCCTGCCCTCCGACTTAAAAGATCCCTCAGCTTGTTGTTTTCTAAGTTCATCCTGTAACATAATACAAAATAACAAACGTAAGTAATAATGTACATTTCTTATGTAATTAATTACAATAACGTTATATACTTACAATTCTTTCACCAACTATACGAGATTGTTCACTAGTATAAGTCCCACTCCTCTTTTGGTGGGCAAATTTCCATTTTTCTTCTCGACGAATCGGAGATGGCGGAGAAAGAAGAACAGAAGGATCGGATTGAGATGCTTCTTCCAATCTCTTCCGTTTGGCCGCCAACAAGTCTCTTTCAGCCTTTGCATAACCCCCACGAGACATTGTATGAGGGCAATCATTCTTTCTACCACTCTCTTGTGCTTTTTGCCTTTTTGCCTGCGAATAAGAAATGATACAAAAGGAAAGTGTTATAATCAATTAAGATAATTGCTAAGTAAATAAAATAAAAAATAAGTCAACTAACCAAAGATTCAGGAGTAGTCCGAAGCCTAACAAATTCTTCCCAAGTCGCTTGATCAAGAAATGTATACGTGCTGCACGGATTAGGACGAGGCTGACCATCTTGCACCTCAATATGAATGTAATTGTTGGTCAGACTTGTCTTAAACTTGCTCCAGTGCTCATAACAATACGTCATCGTCTTGTTGTACAAGATCTCACTCTGAGGAACGTCGTAGGTGAGCTGAAATGCATGCATTGAAGGAGTAAGTGACAAATGAAGTGACATTTGATAATAATTAATTACATACAGAAGATAATTGTATACCTGAATAGTGTCCCAAATATGCTGCTTCACCTTTGGATCGACATTTCTCCACTCTTCTATCAAGATGCTCGGCTTGTTACGTGCAAGGAGGCTGACGAAACTCCTATATCGTTGTGCATTAGGCCCGATTGGTTTCCAATGTCTATCAAACTCAATCGGTATCTTTTGGCCTGCACTCCGACTGAGGGAAACATCTGTCAACCGTGTGGCACGTCTACCCCTCCGTACAGACTGGCTACTGCGCTCACTACGACCCTGGCTCGGAGCATTGCTAGGCTCGCCCTGGTTAACACTATCTGGCTGACTCTGCTGAGCACTAGGTGACTGACCCAGAGGTGGAGGAGGTGGCTGATCCTCTGCACTAGGACGCTGGGGATCCGTCATTTTCCTGTAACGACAACAAAGAAAGATATCCTAAGCTATGACATGTGAAGACCATATCGATAAAATAACTAAACATATTCTTCAGATAATAATCATAATCATAATTACTTTAGTTAGTTAAGGTCAAAGTAGTATCATAAAGAGATATCCTCCCATATTCCCTCGTGATGATCATTTCTTGTGCCGTGCGCATTATCTGCTTCATCTTCTTCGTTCAGTTCTGGTAGACCCCTGGAAAAAGAAGGAGTCTCAAGAAGATCATAATTTGAGTGACTTTTCTCGTCAATATCAACGACCCTTTTTCCTTGGAGAGCTACAGACCACATTTTATTTGCCTGATCAGTGATATAGAACACTTGTTGCGCCTGATCTGCCATAATGAAAGGTTCATCTCCAAAACTTCTACTATTCAGATCTACTAATGTCAATCCTAACCTATCGATCTTCACACCATTATTGACATCAACCCACTTGCATTTGAAAATGGGAAATCTAATTTTAACATAGTCAACCACCCAAATCTCTTCAATCACCCCATAATAAGGTATGGCAGCCAACGTAGGGTTCTTATCTTTCGAACTAGAGAAGTGCATAGATTCAGCCACTAATACAACACCACTGTTCTGGACGGTGCTCTTATCATCTAGGGACTTCGTGTAAAAGGTATAACCATTGATCACAAATGAAGTCCAACTTATGACATCAACTTCAGGACCACGTGCTAACCAATTTATTGTATCAGAAACACATTCTTCTCCGTCAACCTTTTGTTTGAACCAATGTGCGAAAGTTCTATTATGCTCCCTGATTAACCTTTGTTCGCTCATTCGACTATTTTGTTTCCGTACAATTTCTTTATGGGCATTCATGTAATATTGAACTTCATCAACATTGTTCAAGATGTACAGGTGGACTTGTTGCAATTTATCAGCATCTATGCTCTTTACTGTTGCCCCGCGTCTACCCCCTTCTTGATCATGACGCTTAGGAAGGCCAATATGTTGTACATTTGACAAATACTGTTGACAAAATTCCATAGCTTCTTCAGAAACATATTTTTGAACAATAGATGCTTCAGGCCGATTGGGGTTCTTCACATACCCTTTTAGTATTTTCATAGTTCTTTCGATCGGGTACATCCACCGGAAATAGATAGGGCCACACAACTTTATCTCCCTCACTAGATGAACAACCAAGTGTACCATGATATCAAAAAAGGATGGAAGAAAAAGCTTCTCAAGCTGGCATAAGATAATGTATCCTTCATTTTCCAATTCCTCCAATCTTTCCGTGTCAATGACTTTACAACAAATGGCATTGAAGAAGAAACAAAGTCTAGTCAATATGTGTTGAAGATCATATTCGGCAATGCCTCGAATAGCTACTGGGAGTAGTTGTTGCATTAAGACATGACAATCATGAGACTTTAGCCCTATTAACTTCAAGTCTTTTATTGATACAAGCTTTTTAAAATTTGAACAATACCCTGAGGGAACTTTAGCGCCATGTAAACACTCACAAAAGCTTCTTTTCTCAACCTTAGACAAAGTATGAGCAGCTGGAGGACAAAAAGTTCTATTACCGTATGGCCTTGGATGTAAATCTTCTCGTATTCCCATTTCTTGCAAGTCTAATCTTGCCTTCACGCCATCCTTAGAACTTCCCTGTATGTTGAGCAGTGTCCCAACAATACTATCACATACGTTCTTCTCCACATGCATGAAATCAATACAGTGTCTGACGTCAAGATTGCGCCAATATGGAAGATCGAAGAAGACGGACCTTTTTTCCATATATTTTTCTCATTTCTACTCTTTGATGACTTACCAAACATAGTATTGATATTTTTCACCTTTTCATAAATTTTCTCCCCAGTCAATGCCTCTGGAGCATCTTCAAATCTTGGCCACCGAAAAAAGCTTTTTTTAATCTACGATAAGGGTGGTTTCGTCTTAGAAATTGCCTATGGCCAAGGTAAACCGTCTTTCTTCCATGTTGAAGTTGATGGTAGCATGTGCCTTCTTCACATATTGGACAAGCTTTGTGGCCTTTAACGCTATATCCTGACAAGTTCCCATATGCAGGGAAGTCATTTATAGTACAAAAGATCATTGCTCGCATATTAAAAGTCTCCTTCTTGTTCACATCAAAAACATCGACACCTTTATCCCACAACTCTTTCAAGTCTTCGATCAAGGGTTGTAGGTAAACATCTATGTCATTTCTGGGTTGCTTTGGTCCCGAAATCAACATAGACAACATTATGTACTTTCGTTTCATACATAACAAAGGAGATAAGTTGTAAATTACCAACAGAACAGGCCATGAACTATGTATACTGCTTAGGCTACCATAAGGATTCATACCATCTGTGCTAAGCCCAAGCCTGAGATTCCTAGGTTCTTCACCGAAGCTAGGAAATAATTGATCGATTTTCTGCCATTGAGAAGAATCAGCTGGATGCCGAAGCTTTCCATCAGAAATCCGCTCATCTGCGTGCCATCTCAAATTTTTGGCATCAATTTCATTAGCAAACAGGCGCTTGAACCTTGGAATGATTGGAAGATACCACAACACTTTTGCAGGGCCCTTATTTGATTTATACCTCGGAGTTTCACATATCAGACATTGCTCCTTCTCTTCATGATCTTTTCTATACAATATGCAATCATTAGGGCAAGCATGGATCTTTTTATACTGCATCCCTAGTGGACACAGTATTTTCTTAGCATCATAGTATCGACAAGGCAACACATTATCATCAGGAAGCATATCTTTAAAGGCCTCAAGCGTTTCTGAAAAACTCTTGTCGCTCCATCCATGCCGTGCTTTCAAGCTTACCAATTTCAATACAGCATTCAGCAATTGGTATTTTTTACACCCCAGGTACAACGGCTTCTCAGCATCACTGCACATATTACCATATGCATGTGATTGTTCAAAAGCCTCTTCTCCTACATCACGAATAATGTCCTCTATCCGATCATCCATATCCATGTCATTATCATCACAAGTCACTTCCCCCTGTTGAGATGCACTTGGCATATCTAATTGTTCACCATGCCATACCCATACTACATACGTCTTACAAAACCCTTCACAAATTAAATGTGTATATATATCTGCAGCACTTAATCGCTTCTCATTCAAACATTTTACACAAGGGCAATAAAACATCCCACTATCATCATCGGCATTTCTTTTTGCAAAGTCTAAAAAACCCCTCACCCCAATATCATATTCAACACTCATCCGTTTAGCTTGTATCCAACTACGATCCATATATTCCAACACCTTTTTTTTTGTTTTCTACTTTTTCCCCTGGAAAAGGTAGGAGTATGATGAGAATGGGTCATCTTTTTTCTTCAAGCATAAACAAGAGTGTTGACTTTTTTGCTTATTTGAAAAGAAGTGCATGTCACTAAGTTAATGGGGGACCATTTGCATGGCTTCCTACAATTCCAACCTTATAAAGAAAAATTCACTAAACGCATATATATCCTAATTACCCAGTCATGTTTGGAAAGGTATAAACAAAATAAAAAGGTATAAACAATAGAGTAATATATTTATGTATCGTGAGGCTTGCTGTGATTTTAAGGTGGTTTTTATTTCGAGTTGTTGTGATGTCTTTGGGAGATCGATGTATGGAAGCAATAGATACACGCAAAGTCATCCCCATTTAACAATATATGTTAAGAATGTGTAAGGTGTTTGATTTAGTGATAATATACTATCTTCAATCTAATTATGTAAAACGAATGTTACTGAATTGAAAAATGTGACAATGAGATCCCAGAAGAAGCTTCCTCTCAATCAAAATTGAAGAGAAGGCCTCAACATGAGTGCTCCAGAAGTCCCGAGTCACAACTTGCCTTACCAAGTGGACAAAGGGTAGCATTCAAGGCTGTCAGTCATGGAAATTGCCCCCCAAAAAAATATTACTAGGAAGGATTATTGTGTATATGTTGATGTGATTAATATAAACATAAATATATAATGGTATTAGGTTGAGGTAACATCCACAAATTAATAATCTAAGGAAGGAATAGTGGTAGTGAGTATGAGTAAGGAGGACATGACATGACCCTGAATTAATGGTGGCAGATAAAAATCTGGACGGTTGGTAGGATCCATTCACTATCCATTTTGCTTTTTTATAGTTGCTACCTGCTTTTAATATTTTCCCCTTTCATTTCATTTACTCCTTTCTTCCTACCTTCCTTCCCTTTGTATCTTCCCATACGCAACTTGCATTTTTTTTTGTCAATCACTAACACATTTCTTATAGCACCCTCTAATTATCTCCATTTAACCACGAGTAACCAAATTTTGCAAAGAAACCACCATTTCTTCCCAATTACCTACCATAAAACATCCTTTCAATTCATCCCAATTACCTACCATAAAACATATTACTAGCATTCAAGGCTGTCAGTCATGAGTGCTCAGGTTTTGTTTTTTGGTGGAGCATTTTGCTAGGAGGTTAGGATAAATGATATATAGAGGATTTGAAATTATGCAAACTTCTTTCGTTTTGCTAAATCCATGACAACAGTTCCCAACAACTGACCTAATGTCTTCAATTTCTCCTTTTAAACAATTTATCAAACATCTAATGTGTATTCACATTCAACAATAGAACAGAGGAGGAACATATATAATGGTGTTTTCTCAGAACAGACGAGGAACATACCTCAAAATAGAGATTGAAGACGAAGATTTCCCAGAAATCCAGTGACGACAGCACCCACGAGCAGGTGAAGCAATGTATGAGGTATGTTCGTCAACTGCACCCACGAGCACCCACGACAGTACAACGGCCGAAGAGCGACGACGGACTCGATTCAGAATGGGATAAGGTAAGGGATGGGGACTCGCGCTGAGGAGAGAAAAGATTGGGAACAAACTTGCTTGGGTGATTCAGAATGGAAGGGACCGAAATGAGATTGGCAAAGGCAGGAGTGAACTGAGGCACGGCGCTGAAAAGAAATTAAATTGGGAAAACTTTTAAGACCAGTTGCTAGGAAACCGGTCTTAAAAGTCCACTTTTAAGACCGGTTGTTAGGCAACCGGTCTTAAAAACATTTTTTTTTACCATTTATCCTCTTAACCGTCCTAAAAAAATATATTTTAGATCGGTTCTCTTAGTAACCGGTCTAAAAAATAAAATCTCTAATTTTTTTTAGACCGGTTAGAATAGAAACGGTCTAAATAATCTTTTTTAGACCGGTTATTATAATAACCGGTCTCCCAACTTGTTTATAATAACGAAAATGCCACCGCGCATTTCTTTTAGACCTGCATCCATTACAACCGGTCTAAATGGGCCGGTCTAAAACACCTTTTTTGTACTAGTGTCATCATTTTGATGAAGTAGTCAAAGAGTTTGGATTCATTCAAAACATCGATGAACCTTGTGTTTACAAGAAGGTTAGTGGGAGCATAGTTGTATTTCTAGTGCTTTATGTAGATGGCATCCTACTCATTAGGAATGATATTCCTACCTTGCAGAGTGTCAAGTCTTGGTTAGGAAAGTCCTTTTCAATGAAAGACTTAGGTGAAGCCACCTATATCCTAGGGATTAGGATCTATAGGGATAGATCCAAAAGACTAATAGGCCTAAGTCAGAGCACGTACATAGACAAGATGCTGCATAGGTTCAGTATCATGATTCAAAAAGGGGTTACATGCCCATGTCTCATGGCATCCATCTTAGCAAGGATTTGTGTCCTAGTACACCTGATCAACGAGATCGCATGAGTAAGGTTCCATATGCCTCGGCCATTGGATCCATCATGTATGCCATATTATGTACTCGACCGGATGTCTCGTTTGCCTTAAGTATAACCAACAGATACCAACAAGATCCTGGTGAGGGTCATTGGACTGCCCTCAAGAATATCCTAAAGTACTTAAGAAGGACTAAGAACTTATTTTTGGTCTATGGTGGATTGGATGATGAGCTATGCGTAACCGGTTACACAGATGCAAGTTTCCAAACTGACCAAGACGACCTTAAATCTTAATCTGGATATGTATTCCTCCTGAATGATAGAGCAGTAAGCTGGAAGAGCTCCAAGCATAGCACTATAGCAGATTCTGCAATAGAAGCTGAGTATATAGCAGCATCAGATGCAGCTAAAGAAGCCGTTTGGATCAAAAAGTTCATTACTGAACTAGGGGTGGTGCCTACCATCTCAAATCCAATAGATTTATTCTGTGACAATAACGGTACTATTGCACAGGCTAAAGAGCCTAGGTCACATCAAAGGACCAAGCATATGCTCAGGCGATTTCATCTTATTAGAGAAATCAATGATAGAGGTGATATAAAGATATGCAAATTAGCAGGAGAAGATAATGTTGCTGATCCTCTTACTAAGCCACTTGCATAGGCAAAGCATGAGCGTCATGTTAGGGCAATGGTAATTAGGCAAATTAATGATTGCACCTAGGGCAAGTGGGAGGATGTTGGAAATTGTGCCCTAAGGGCCAATCATTGTACTTTGAACATTATTATTTTAATGAAATTTCTCCATTCTGTTATCATATTATTTGCATGTTAACTGTGATAATTGTATTATTGGATAATTCATAAAAATTGTCCTAAAATGTCCCTGGTCGGTCATCTATACGGGACCAGAGATTAAACAAGATCAGTATGACTTTGATAAGATATGGAGATACGAATCAAAGTCTTAGGCACTTGTAAGAGTACAAGGTGCTGGACCGACCCATAATGAGAAAGCTACATGGATCAAGTCATAAGCTTTTCTTATGTATAACCACGTCACAATGCCCTTAGACCTGAGGTCATCATGGATTCCTACATGAGAGTTGCTAAGCTTTGAACTAGTCAAAAGTCACTTTTAACCGGGTGATGATAAAGGCTACGATCGGGCTTCGTGGTTATTTCAT
Source organism: Inga leiocalycina (assembly GCA_963242795.1). NCBI lineage: Eukaryota > Viridiplantae > Streptophyta > Magnoliopsida > Fabales > Fabaceae > Inga > Inga leiocalycina. The sequence goes on along the minus strand of OY725329.1, from coordinate 21,096,166 downwards.
GTAGAGGAATATGAATGATCAAGATGAAATTTGTCCCTCACATTAGTAGAGAGATATTACTGGCCCCTCGATGAGTGAGTTTGAGAAATGTATGGCCATACTATGATGAAAGGAGTTTCTGTCTTTGTTATCAGGCTACTCAAGAATCGAGAAAGTAATGGTCAGGAACAAGAGGATGACATTATCCATGCCTTATCCTTGATCGATATATCATGTGACAAAAGGGACGTGACATGGTTGTATGACAGGTTGCATCGTGATAATGATCCTTATATGAATTAGGTAGTCGAAATGTCTTGCTAGAGGCCGCTTGCGACTTTTGGGTTAGTATAGTTATTGGCCCATTGCCAACTTCATATGGGCCTACAGGGTCGCACACAAGAATGGCCCAACACGAGATAATGTTTAATTTAGGGTGGACAAATTTTATATATATATATATAATATAAAATTTATTAATAATATTATATAGATATATATTTTTTCGAAATATATATCTTATATATATATATATATATGTATATATATATTATATGATATTATTATATTGTGTTAGTTTTAAATTTAATTTATTAAGATATATTAAATTTAATAACTAACATAATAGAGATATAGTATCTCATATTTAATTTATGAAGATAAATTAAATCTAATGGCTCTTTATTTGGATTAAATAAATAGGTTAAATTAAAACTGTTGGACAGATTTAATTTAAACTAAATTTATTTAATTAGCTCATCAAGATAATTAATTGTTAATTAATTTCAAAATTAATGATGATTAATTTTGAAATTTGAAAATAGCCCTCATAGGTTATAAACTTGATAGAGCAGATATATTGATACGCACATGAGAATTAAGAGCCGCAAGTGAAACCCTATGAGACATTAGAGGCGCTAGCACGTAGTCTCGGTTGGAGGGCATTCATGTGGATACCGGTAGAGGGAGCGGACCTGAAGTGTTGGCTCCTAGAGATCGTGAAAACTCTAAATCATCAAAAAGGTATGAATCCTTCCAACTTGGTTTAAACGCCGTTGATAGATCCTCGATTAGGATCGGTGAAAAATTTTTAAAATTCTTCCGTTGTGCCTACCGATCCTAACATTGTCTTCCTCCTTTGAGCTGTTTTCCTTTTCTTCGTCTCTCAAATTTATATTCCTGCTTATTGCTAAATAAATTTTTCCATTCAACTCACCCTATTCTTGCAAGATGAATTCGTTTTATCCTGGGGAGTGCTACTTCCTAATAGCTAGTAGCTGTGAAATTACTCTTAAAGACAATATCCTTGGATACGACTCGAATTACACACCTTATTTGCAAGAACTACTCCAATAATCTTAAGAGCTATTATGGGTTTTGTTTCTTCTACTGGTTCTGGAGCTAAAAATGTTAAAGCTTCAAGCTGAGAAGATCAACCTACCAAATGAGTTTATAGCTAATGTATTGATCGAGAAGCTGCTAGATTTATAGAATGACTACAGACAATAGCTAAAACAAAAACAAAAACATATGTCTTTGACTAACCTGATCACCTATATCATTATTGAAGTACCAACTCGAAGGTGATACAAGCTACAAATGGAAAAGAAATGGTTGTTAAAGCAAACCTAGTTGAAGCGAAGTCACACAATAAGAGGTACAACTCTAAAAACAAAAGGAATAACAATAAAAAAACCTTACTACAAGCCCAAGGATGCTAACCCCAAAAACAAGGCAAGTGATTGTTATGTCTATGGAAAAACAGGTCATTATGCAGCGCAATGTAAGAGAAAGGCTAGGGGAGATAACTCTCAAAGGAGTAAAAATCCTCCTAAGCCAAACATGAACTTGGTTAAAGGAGATAGTAATAGTGATGATGAAATCATTGTTGTAGTAGTATCACAAGCCCTTCTTGTCTCCACTGTGAAGAAATGGGTGGTAGACTAAGGAGCTACTAGGCACATCTATGTAAATAGAGAGATGTTTACCTCCATTGAAGGAGGAGAAGACCACATTTATCCAACTAACTCCCAAACTTTAAAACATAGGGGAAAAGGGAAAGTAGTACTGAAGCTTAAATCTAGAAAGACCTTGGTGCTAAACGATGTGCTATATGTTCCTGAAGTCAAAGCTAACTTAGTCTCTGTGGCGCAGCTAGGTAAATTTGTGGTTAGGGTGTGTTTTGAGTTTGACAAGGTTATCATGACCAAGAATAATGTTCTTATTGGGAAGGGCTATTGTAATAAGGATTTATTTTTTTTTTTAGTGTTGCTAAAATGAATGAAAAGGCATCTTCTTATGCTTACTTGGTTAATTCTTTTGATGTATGGCATGCTAGATTAGGACTTGTTCATAAATCATATATTAAAAGGCTGTAAAATCTTGGGTTGATTTCTGAAACTAAAAATGATTTTCAAAATAAATGCACGGTTCGTGCAGAAACTAATTAACGAAAAGGAAGCATTTTTCTATATAAAGGGAAAATTGTAGCCCTTAATTCATACGGATTTAGGTGATTTGAAACAAACTAAAACTAGAGGAGGTAAAAGATATTATATTAACTTTATTGATTTTTTTTCAAGATATACTAAAGCATATTTATTGGAAAAATAAAGATGAAGCTTTTGAAAAGTTCCTTTTATACAAGGCGGAAGTAGAAAATAAATTTAACAAAAGAATTCAACAAGTTAGATCGGATAGAGGAGGGGAATATTTATTATTAAATGGTTTTTGTTAAAAAGAATGTATAATACAGGAAGTAACTCCTCCTTATTCATCTGAGCCTAACGGTGTTACTAAAAGGAAAAACAAGCTTTAAAAGAAATGATGAATGTATTGCTAGTAATTTCTGCAACACCAAATAACTTAAGGAGTGAAGCTTTGTTGTCTACTTTTTTTCCACAAAACAAAATACCTCATAAGAAAACTAAAGAGACATCTTATGAATTAAGGAAAGGATTTGTTCCTAACCTTTAATATTTGAAAGTGTGGGGGTGTCTTGCTAAAGTTTATTACCTTATTCTAAAAAGAAAAAAATTTGCTCTAAAACTTCTAATTGTATGTTGATTGGATATGCTCAACAAAGTGCTTCCTTATCATTTTCTAGTTTTGAAAAGCAATATTTTAGATCATAAAACAATTGTTGAAACAAACGATGCAGAGTTTTTTGAGCATATATTCCCTATGATGGTTGAGCAAATTCTTAAGAGAGTTGAACCACCTTCTTCTTCTTAACAAAATCCAAATGAAGGCTTGGTTGAAAATTTAAGGAGAAGTAAAAGACAAAGAAAAGAAACATCTTTTGGAGATGATTTTTATAATTATTTTGTAAAAGATGAACCCAAAAATTTTTATAAACCTATTTCTTCTCTGGATGCATCTTTTTGGACAAAAGCAATAAAAGCTTAAATTGATTCTTTGAATCAAAATATAACATGGGTTTCAATAGACTTGCCTCCATGACCAAAGCTGATTGGTTGCAAATGGGTTTTTAGAAAAAAGTATTTTCCTGTGAGACTATTGATAAATATAAGGCTAGGTTAGTAGCCAAAGGATATACTCAAAGAGAAAATGTCAACTATTTTGACACCTTCTCTCCTGTGACTAGGATTTCTTCTATTAGAATCCTAATTGCCTTGGCTTCTATTTATAAAATTTTTATTCATCAAATGGATTTTAAAACAACCTTTTTAAATAGTTATTTAGAAGAGGAGATTCATATGGTGCAACTTAAAGGCCGTAATGTTCCTAGGCAAGAAAACAAAGTTTGTAAACTTGTTAAATCTTTGTATGGTTTGAAACAAGTATCTAAACAATGGCATGATATATTGGATTAGGTTTTGTCAAGTGGTGGTTTATCTACTCTTGAAGTAGAAAGATGTATTTATACAAAACTTATAAATGGGGATTGTGTAATTATTTGTCTGTATATATATGACATGATTATTTTTTGTACTAGCATGGATGTTGTGCTTGAGAAAAAAAATTTTCTCTATTCTAATTTTGATATGAAAGATTTGGGTGAAGCAAAAGTTATTTTGGGTGTTAAGATCATAAGGAATGAAAATAGTATCATAGTTTCTCAAGAACATTATGTTGAAAAAATTCTGAGAAAGTTTGAATAGTTTGATAAGTCTCCTTTGAGTACTCCTTATGATCCTAGTGTGCAATTAAAGAAAAATAAAGGTTATCCAATCACTAAATCTAAATATGCATATATTAGTGGGAGTCTATTGCATTTAATGAACTATATAGGGCTAGACATAGCATGTGTTGTGTTTAGAATGAGCAGATATACTCATTGTCCGAATAATAAACATTGGGAGGCTCTAGTAAGGGTATTGAGATACCTGAGAGGTACCATGAATTTTGCTATTCATTATAGTGGATTTCCTACTGTATTAGAAGGATACAGTGATGCTAAGTGGATCTTAGATTCAGAGGAGACTAAATCCACTAGTGGCTATATTTTCACTCTTGTTGGTGGTGTCATCAGGTGGAAGTCAACCAAACAAACTATTATAACCAATTCCTCAAGGGATTATGAGTTTGTTGCTATAGAGTTGGCTAGTACTAAGGAAGTGGTTGAAAAACTTCTTGGCAAATATCTCACTAGGTGAAAAACCAACACCATCAGTGTCTTACATTATGATAGCCAATATGTGATAACTACATCCAAAAATAAAACCTTTAACAACAAAAGCATACATATTCAATTGAGACATAATTTTATAAGGCAACTACTAAAAGATGGTGTAATCTTAATTGATTATGTGAGGTCAGGAGTGAACCAAGCGGATATGTTAACAAAACCCTTGGGAAGGAAACAAGTCATTAATTCATCAAGGGGAATGAGACTTAAGCTGATTTGAAATTAATAGCGATGGCAATCTAACCTCTATGATTGGTGATCACATGAAGGAGGTTTAAATAGTAAGAACAAGTCATTTGTTAGTTCTGCAAGATCTCAAATTAGTTTGATAGTCCCTTCCTATGTTGTAAGAAAGTGCAAGAATGCATTTTGATGAGGATGAGCAAAGCTCTTTATGATTTCATAATTCTATGAGATGATGTGTGTAATGCCCGAATTTTGATTAAGGGCTAATGATGATTATTGAGAATGATTTGTGAAATTAAATGTGGATAATTATGTGTTTTGTGGAAATTTTAAATTAATATGTCATAATTGGTGGAAAAATTGAAAGAACAGAAATATTGGTCATAAGTTAGTGATTAAGGGAGAAATTAATTACTAGCTAAGAGAAAAATGAGATGTGTAACTAAATGGCTAATGGAATGGTTAGAGTAACTAATTGGTTACTTATTTGAAGAGAGCCAATGACAAGAGAACATGTGGCAAAATTTAGCATGAAGAGAGAGTGTAGAAAGAAAAGTCAAATGGTAATATTTTATTGTTTTCTTCTTTCTCTCTTCTCTCAAATTCGGCAAGCATGGGGAGGGGAAATCATCATCATTTCATCCTCTCCAATACTCATCTCTCTCACTTCTCTCTCTCTTTCACCATTGTTGCCCAAAGGAAAGGAAGAAAAAATTGAGAAAAGGTAAGATGATGACCTCCATTGCTCAAATTCTCTTCTTTAATGTTGTTCCTTGGAGTGAGAGCTTTAATTTGATGGTTGTAATTCTCCATTGGTGGTGATATGAGGAATCACGAAAATCTGGTAGTTAGAGAATCAAGAAGTGTCTTTGAGAAAGTTCATAAGGTAAGTGAAACCAATCCTTCTATCTATGTTTTGTGCCAAATTATTAAGATTTGAATTTGTGGAATTTTTGGCCCAATTTCGTTGGAATAGGGTCATTGGTAGTTTGGCATGTTATTGGTATAGAAATGGGTGTTTTTGTATAAGTTTTGGATAGATAGATTGATTTGGGATGGGAATGTTATGTTTGGATGATGTTGGAATTTGGATGATTATATTGCTCAAATTCAAAGCATGATAATTGAATAGGATTTTAGTAATTCTGATCATTCCATTGAATTCTTTGGGTGTTTTTGTGTGAGAGTAGCTTTAGGTAAGAGTTTAGGACCATTAGAATCAATTGGGCAAATGTAGAGAAGTGCTGTCATACCTTCTGCATTTTCTGGTTCTGATATGAATCATTTGAGTGATTTAGGGTCTACTCGAGTATGGGATGAACATCACTCGAGTGAGAATGGGTATCACTCGAGTGTTGTAGTGTATTTTCCCTTTTGCTTTCATTTTTATGTTGCACTTTCGTTGATAAAGGCAAGAGTGCGCCTTAACACTTGCGAGTGTTAAGCCATCACTCGAGTGCTTTATGTTCCACTCGAGTGCTCCTAATCCTTGAAAACTTTTGTGCTCTCGGGTCTTCACTTTCTGTGCTTCATTTCATAATACTCGAGTGAGCGTTTGGCTATCACCCGAGTATTGCTTTATGTGCTCGAGTGTTCTTGTTTCTGAAAAGTTTCTTGTGCTCTCGGGTATTCACTAGCTGTTGTTCACTCTCTAGTACCCTAGTGTAGACTGTACCATCACTCGAGTGAGGTCTCCTTCACTCAAGTATCCATACAATATCACTCGAGTGATGCCATCTTCACTCGAGTGTCTTAGTGAGAAATATTAGGTTCGAGCTTTCAAAAAGGGGATCTTTGGGGATAGTCTTCCAATCCTTAGAGCTATTGATAGAGTTATTCATGGGTACTAAAAGAGCAATAATGATAACCAAATTAAGTGTTAAGAAGTCATTGAGAATTGGAATAGGGAATTGACACTTCGCCCCTAATTATGAATATAGGATTTGACATTTACCATACTCGGGTGAGACCGTTGCTATGACATGCATGGAAGGATCAAGGTAGTGACTCTTCTCTCATGTTGTGTATGATACTTGGTATGCATGTTTATCATTGTGAATGTGTTATCGGCCATAGGACATTACAACGTGAGCTGTTGTAGGAGGGGCAATGCTCATGATGAAAGAGGCAAGCTTCACCCAAGAGGGGGTGAATTGGGTGATGTGATAAATTTTTCGTTTGATGTGGTGATATGACAATAGTTGTAGATAGAGTAGAGTGGAGAGGATTAGTACACAGAGAGTTATACTGGTTCAGCCTAAAAACCAAGCCTACGTCCAGTCCTCAGAGATCAAGACCTACTGAGATTTTCACTATACTTCCAAGATTCAATGGGCTCTCAGAATGCCACAAAACAACAATCGTCCTCGAATGGACTACGAGCAGAAATATTCTAACAGTAAAAAATTTCTCTCCCCCTTACGACAAGTATTACGTGCAGAAAAGAAACCTATGACCTTTCTCACTTGCTTACGTATACAAGTCTTATGAGCAGCAACGTTCTCTCCTGCTTACACTACTGTGAATCTTACGAGCAACAACGTTCTCTATTGCTTGTATCTTGTAAGTCTTATGAGTGGAAAGTTTTACTAGGAATTCTCTCAACTGCTTCTCTCGTAAGGATATCTACCCTCTCAAGGTCCCAATACATTGAGATCAAATGAAGATAGAATTTGAAGTATATATAGACTCTCTTACAAAGCAAGTATGATAAACACTAAAGAACTATATGAATACAGAGAAAATATGAATAACAGAGACTCATGAATTTGCTTATATGAATTCTTGCACTTTGTTATACTTGATGATCTCTGGAACTCTATATTTATAGACGTTCGATTTTGCCCGTTTGAATAATGATCATTGTGGAGCGGGACATGTTACTGTGGACGGCATGCGTATGTTTGAAATCTTTGAACGCGGTAGGTACGTGCTTGGATGGTCGTAATGATGATGTCTGCCGTTGTTTGACTTCCTCTGCGTCTTTTTAATTCAAACGTTCAAACTCCTGTATCACACTTATAATACATTTAAAATGATGTTAAATAATAATAATAAGTGACAATAAGATAAATAAATATCATTAACCCATATTCGGATTGAACGCTGTAAGACTGGTGCATTTTGTCTTCTGGCAAAGTATCACTCGAGCACTAAGGGGCTCACTCGAGTGAACTACCATATTTTCTTCTTTTACTTCAGTTTTACACTTGCACTTCCACATGATTTGAGAGAGTGAATTTTCTCACTTGCGAGTGATGTGGGTCCTCACTCGAGCACAACTCCTCCGCTCGAGTGTCCTTGTACTTTACACTAAGAGTCACGTCTCTGGACAACACTCGCAAACCATTTTAGCAAGAGTGTGATTTTGCACTCCAGGTGATGTGGGCCCTTACTCGAGCATACATACTCCTACTCGAGTAAGAAAAATATTCTCCTGTAATATACTCTTGTCTTCAGCACTTGCATCAAAATTGGGAGAGTTAGATTTCTCACTCGCGAGTGCTGATGTATCACTTGGGCATATGAACTCTCACTCGGGCATGCTTGTGCTTCTCTGTTCTTCATGACTCTCAGCCAAACACTCGCAGTCCTTCACTCGATAGTGCTCGAGTATTGGTTATAATGCTCGAGTGCATCAGTAAGATTGACAGTAATTGCTCTCGGCCAAATACTTCTTGTCCAACCCTTGCATGTGCTCGAGTGTGCAAGAGCCTGATGCTCGAGTGCTATCTCTAGTGCTCGAGTGCATCAGTAGATCTGATAGTAATTTGCTCTCAGGCAAACACTTTCTATCCAACACTCGCATCTGCTCGAGTGCAAAAGAGCTTCATGCTCAAGTGCTAGCTCTATTGCTCGAGTGCATCAGTAAAAGCTGACAGCAGACATTACAAAACTTTGCCATATGCATTTGGTAACTTTGTAATCATTCTTTAGACTTGTAAAACCATACTTTGCATACAATTACCTTTTGTTATCATCAAAACTTGGGATCTAACACATGATACCTACCTCGGCCATTATATCTACTGTTGTAAGTACTGAGGCTGCGTTATGGAATCATGGATTCCTGTTTGAGTATCCAGCTCATGGGGCTGCATGTTGTGAAATGTTTTATATAGATCCCAGCTGTGGTGATATATGTGATATGTTCATGTGGATGTGAAATACAGCAAGCAGTTTAGCGTGAGCCGTCGTAGGGGGCGATGCCCACGATACCTACCCCGGCCGTTGCAACTATTGTTGTGATTGTTGTGTGTTGTATAGATTATTTACTTGCATGCTTTGATGTTGTGCATATTATGAGTGATTTGTTACTACGGGGATTCCTTAGAATCTCACTCTCCCAAAAACTAAATTTTTAGACATGGTTGAAGGATCTAATGGAAAGTAGGCGATGAAGAGCGGTTAGAGCTCCGATTTAGGAGTTTTACTTTGGTTATCATGTAAAAATCATTTGGATATATATTTTTTAGAAGCAATTGTATATGTTTTGGATTAATATATAGTTTTGTGTAATCCCCAAGTAAAAAGGAAAAAAATTTTATGGGCTTTGTGCCTTTGTAGAACCCTTATTTATTGAGTAGAACCCGAGTGTGTTGGGAATTTGCATTATACTCTGATATGTATAAATGGAATCAACGTGTACAAGTCATTTATGTTTGAAATGTGAGTATGAGACCATGGTGGAACAGGTGTTGTAAAAGTTTTTGAAAACCCTAATTTTGGGAAATTTTATTTTGTCTAAGTCCCTAAATCATATATGGTCTCTAATTCAAATTTAATTATGTTTTTACGAACTAATCTCGGCCTTGATCGTGATGGGGGTTACAATGTGCTCATTGCAAGTACATTTCATGAAATTACCTCCATAAATGTGAAGTGGGGCCGCTCCTATGAGATTGTGGTGAAATATCTAGAACATTTGTTATGCACCAAGCACGCACATAGCCATCTTAACGTGCAAAAGTGTGTTAACAGTGAAATGCAAGGGTATAATCTAACTACTAATGCCTCTAGTATTGCCTAAGAAGTGTGAGTTCATAGTGCATAGAACCACTGACATCTTTGTGTACAAAGTGCTATTGGTCTAGGTCTAGTTCATAGTCCAAAGGACCACTAGATACAATGGTCATACTCATGTGTACAACTCAGCTAATGGCATTCCTTTTGAGACATGTGGGCCATTGTTGGAGTTATAACATTGAATGGGTGTGTCAAATGGAACAGAGTTCCACATTGTTTGGGAGTTAGAGAATCCAAGTGTATATATTGCAATTTGTGAGTTTTGGCTAGTAAATAGGTCAAGAGGAAGAGTGGGCTTGCGTGCACAATAACGGGTCCCTAGGAGGGGCACTTTTTATCAAAATATTTTTGAGACAAAGCTTACCAAATAAACTAATGTTTCGGTTACATGGGCTGTGAATAAGATTTTATTTTGCTTCAACCGATTATCTTCTCCAATGTTTAAATCTGGTTTCTTGAACTCCCGACATTTAAAACCAAAGATTTCATAAGCTCTCAACATTCAAAACTAAAGATTTTATTGTATCTAACGTTTGAAAATTGTCATCAACAAGTTTAATGGTTTTAAATCTCTACCCAACAAGTGCCTTGGTTCATCGCCTATAAAAGGCAGAGCCTACTGAGGTTTGAGGCACCCACTCTAAAAATCTTGACCAATCTCTTCATCCTTTAGCTTTTAGGCTTTCTCTTCATCTCTCAAATTCTCTTTGCATGCTGATTACTATTATATTATGTTGTTCTGCTCACCCTATTCTTGCAAGAAGAATATGCTTTATCTTGGGGAATACTACTTCCTATCAGCTAGTGATTGCAGAATAGCTCTTAAAGATAGTGGTGTCACAGGACGCGACTCAGATTACACTCTTGATTAGTGGGAACTACGCCAACAAATTTATAGATAGTATTAACCTCTTGGATCAAGCGGGGAGCAATAGAAATAGCTCACAAGGTCTCAAAAATGTGCTTCATGACTAGAGTCTCTAATATCTCCCCTCTCTCTAGTAATTATGGTAATACGGCCTCATTCTCCTAATTGCTTTTTCTTGATTTGTTTTGATGATTAGATTTTAGGGCGAAGGTGCAAAAATGTCCATTTACATATGTCACATGTGCGCCTAGCACCATTTACATTCCTTGGGTGCAAAAATACCCATGATCTTTACAAAAAGGGGCAAAAATACCAGCAACGTCAATTGAGGCAAACGACTGTTAAGTTTTTTTTTGTGGGCCCCACTTTAATATTTTTTAATTAATTATTTTAAGGGCTAAGGTGTAAAATTACCTATCTACATATCTTTCGGGTGCAAAAATACCTATGATCATTAAAAAAGTGGACAAAAATGCGAGCTTCGTTAACGAAGGCAAACGACCGTTAATTTCTGATTTTGTGAGCCCACTTTAATCATTTTTAAATAATTATTTAAAAAACTCTCACCCACTCTCTCTCTTCTTGCACCCCTTTCCCTCTCACCCTCCTTTCTCTCTCCTCGTCCAAACTAGAGCCCCACCTTCACACCGGCAATAACTCTCTAAGGCCACCCACATAGTCACCGCCTTTATACTACCCGCTCCTTCCAAATGCTCTTTCATAGTTCATCATCAAAACTTTTCCCCTTATTAACGAAGCCAGAAATTAATGAATGTTTGCCTACATTAATGGAGCTGGAATTTTGTCCCCATTTTTAATGATTATAGGTAATAATTAAAAGCTTAATGTAGAGAGGTATTTTAAGGTTTTAATTAATACCTATGATTATTAAAAAAAGTGGACAAAATGTTGCTTTTAGTTAATACCTATTATCATTTTGTCTGCTTTTTTAATGATCATAGCTTTTAATTAATACTTATGATCATTAAAAAAAGGGGACAAAATGCCATCACCATTAATGAAGATAAATGTTCGTTAATTTCTAATTTCGTTAATGAAGGGAAAAGTTTCGATGATGAACTATGGAAGAGCATTTGGAGGGAGTAGGTAGTATAAAGGCGGTGACCATGTGAGAGGTCGGAGAGAGTTATTACCGGTGTGAAGGTGGAGTAGTTTGGACGAGGAGAGGGAAAGGAGAGTGAGAGGGAAAGGGGTGCAGGAAGAGAGAGGGGGGTGAGATTTTTTTAAATAATTATTTAAAAATGATTAAAATGGGCTCACAAAATCAGAAATTAACGGTCGTTTGCCTTCATTAACGAAGCTCACATTTTTGTCCACTTTTTTAATGATCATAGGTATTTTTGCACCCGAAAGATATGTAGATAGGTAATTTTACACCTTAGCCCTTAAAATAAATAATTAAAAAATATTAAAGTGGGGTCCACAAAAAAAACTTAACAGTCGTTTGCCTCAATTGACGGAGCTGGTATTTTTGCCCCTTTTTGTAAAGATCATGGGTATTTTTGCATCCAAGGAATGTAAATGGTGCCAGGTGCACATGTGACATATGTAGATGGGTATTTTTGCACCTTCGCCCTAGATTTTACTATAAAATAATGGACACTTTGATACTTACGGTAATGAAACGCTGTAGTTTTGGATTTTTTTCACCTTATGAAATAAAAATACCATGAAATTGTGCTGTTATTAGATTTCATGCCCCATGCCAATAATAGATACTCATGGTGAATATAAGTTATCAGAACTTGCGTAATTTATGCTTCAATAGACCTAAAAGTGAAAGTAGATGACGGGACAGCGATTCAAACCCTGCAAGAACAAACTAGCTAGAAGAATTTTTGCAAAATTGTAAGCATAACAATGAAATGGGGAGTTATTATAGTGAAATAAATTAGAAAAGGCACTTTGCTTTTGTTATAAAATAAAATAAATCCATCCTTTGCTTCATTAAAAAAATTAGAATGAAACAAATGAAGACTTTAGTCAATAAGATCAAGTCCTCTCACATCTTTATAGGTTTTGAGACTTTGTTTTTCAGAAGTTAAAAGTATACAACAATTTCAAAATGTTTAAGAGAAGAAATAACCTGGATCGATTGGGAGGGAAGCGATAGAAAGAAATTGCCCTCACAAGCAAAGGTCTCCAAAATGGCAGCTTCAGAATTTGCAGATTTGCTTTCTCCTCCAAACAAGCTCTTCAGATTCAGATGATTCTCTCTCTCTCATATCCATGTCTTGTTTCAGTCTCTTACTCCTGTTTCTGGGAAGCTCGCGCATCGGCAGGGATCAACCAAAGTCAATTAGAACTAGGCCATTGTTGTCGGCCCACTTCAGTAAATTTTCCTTAATCCTATTTATAAACCACTTCAGTAAATTTTTCATATGAATATATAAATTTACCCTTCACTTGTTCTTTGTGTGGACTTTGTTCTCATGAGGTATTGTGGGTTAAGGGAGCAGATTTTCTCAAAATTTTTTCTCTCATTTTCTTCTCAGAATCACATCTTTACCCTTAGATCGAAAAGTATATTGTTCAGATTTAGTATTTTTTAAAATTGTTATTACAGCATTTTATCGATTAATTTTTTTATTAATTTTGTTTGTATTGCATTTATAAATGATGTAGATCAGGTTTTAATAGTTTTAATTATTTATTTATGTTTAAAATAATAGGTTCATAAAATATTAAATCTGGATTATTCATTTTTTTTAGGATTAACAGGCAAAAATGTCTCGGAAGTCTTCACCCAGGCGTACTGGGTGTCTGGAAGTTTTTGAAGGGACATTTTTGCCTGGAAGTTGTAACAAGAGGCCACTTTTGCCCCACTAAGACGGACGTTAAACTGGAGCTGTTAAGTGACACATGTCAACTAAAATTGCCACTATTAATGAAAACGTGGCTTCCTTGTGGGAGATTATGGGGAAAAAGTTAGTGTTATTTTGTTTTATTTGGCAATAGAAAAATTTGGGTGTGTAATTCTATTGGAAGAAAAATGCAGAGGGAAAGACAGAAATTAGGGCTTATAAATTGATTTGCCTCACAGTTCACAGTACAGAAGATCTTGTTGTCATAAGGCAAAAATCAATTAACATAAGGCATAATCGATTTACATAAGGCATAAATCGATTTACCCATCGTCGGGTTTATTGCAATCAATCAATCGCATTTAACATTGCTAGCGGTGTCACATGCATACATTCCTCGATGGCAAATCCAATCATGTCCATTGTTTTCACTCTCTCGACTACGCCCTCTAAGAAACGCAAGTCTCCTCCTTCCTCCAATCGCCGTCGACGCTATCGACTCATCCATCTTCTCTCTTCTCCACTCAACGCTCGAACCCTCCAATAGATTATCAGCAAAGTCTTTTGACCCAAATTGCCAAGGTTTTCAAATTCAACACAATTCCAACCTGTACGAGTTAACCAATGTGGCTAACTTACCCGTCACAAAATTCCACTATGTCCAACGTCCATTGCCATTCCGCCATAATGGAGCAAAAAGTGGCCTTTTTTACAACTTTCAGGAGAAAAATGCCCCCTCGAAAACTTCTAGACACCCAGTGCCCTAGGTGAAAACTTCCGAGTTATTTTTGCCCCTTAACCCTTTTTTTTTAATATGATAGTAGAAATGAGATTATGAGAGAACTCAAACCTATTAAGTATGGGTAAAGTTGAAAAGTTATTTAATTTTAAGGCAGAGTTAATGAAGTTTAAGGCTTTCTTTATTCTGTATGAAATATGTTGAAAGTGCCATATAAATAAGACTCAAAGAGTATACATCTTTTGCAAATTAATAGCCCTCAATGTATTTTATTCAAAAACTCTTTATCATTAATGTTTTACTGACGATAACTATATATTGTGCTCAACTAATTTTAACTGATTATATATAATGGGAGAACGGAGTTGCATATCAGAATATAGGTTTTTTTAGTAATAAATTAGTATACTATTAGGAGGCAGACATGACTTGTTTTTTTTCCCCCTTCACTGCCAGCTAGGGAATTTTTAAAGCCACATCAGCTTCCATATCAGAATTTATTTTTCTTACTTTTTTATGTTGCATCCTCCTTTTATTAAAATTTAGCAACCCTCTTTCTAATTCTTTTTTTTTTTTAATCTAACTCAAAAAATTTCCATCATGTCTCCTCCCCTCCAAATCCCTCATAGTCATACCAAACAAACCATTAGGTTGCTACAGGAAGCAAGGAATGCTTTGAATTTGACACTCTGCACCACCTTTTTTATACACAAGAAACAAACCTTGGTTAATTCCCGTTCCTAATTCCATAAACTGCAATGAATTAAATAAATATGTTAAATTAATCAACGGCAAAATAGTCCAGAAAAAAGATAATCAACATTATCATAGTATGCTAACTTGTGGTCTAGATCACTGTAATTGACACGAGTTAACATACAAGTGTCAGGTCTGTTTCTCATAATATTTTCTTGTAAAACAATATCAGGAAGTTCTTTTTGCTTCTTGGCAATAAGGACTTCAAAATGCTCATCTAATACGCTAACTCTGTCAAGATAAACTTTGACATCAATCCCACTATCAATGAGTAATTGAACCGCTAACTCAGTCAAGATAAACTTTGACATCAATCCCACTATCAATGAGTGATTGAACCACAGCTCTAATTTTCCCTTCAAACTTGTCCCTTTCTCTTGGAGTATAAGAAGCTGTGTATACATCAGCTTCTCTGGCCCTTTCAGCTAAAATTTGGCCAACTGCCAAGCATGCCGGTATGTCAGAACGAGACCGAAGGACAGCTTTTATGTCCTTAGAGTTGGTACCAGCAACTGCAACTTGTTTGCTTGTCATCCTATGAGTGATTGAAGCTGTTACAAAGCGTTTTGAGATATACACATCAAGTGTGAAAGGTTCCATATAGGCAACTGTTCTCTGTTTGAATGAGACATGCTTAGTTGGATTCTTAGATTTCTTCTCTTTCTGATAAGTGTAGGGTCGGCTGTTGTCATCGTCGAGGAAATCCTCCACACCAAAAAAGCTTCGTGGTGCCATGTGAACCTGTATGGAACATATGCTAAAGAAGTAAGCACAATCTATCGCCAATAACATTCCAAATAAAAAGATCTAAGGATACATTCAATTTTGGGAAGAAAAATATTATATGATGATAATTATTTTCAATAAATTATGACTGATTAGTTTATGCAGATTATCAATATCAATTAAGACTAATTTCCTTAACTTCAATGAAAACAAGGCTCTAAACCATTAAATTTGACAAAATAACAAAAAGTTGTCCAAACGAATCATTTTCTCCTCTTAAACGGAGGGATTCAGGACCCAATATAGAGTGGCTTGTTGGATGCTACTATCGTGTTAAATGAAAAATAACAAATATTATTAAGAATAGCCAAGTAAAAGAAAAATCAGTTGCCTAGACTGTCACACCCCAGTCCGGCCCACTTCTAGGTAATCTGGGGGACTCACAAAGCTATCCCTAACCCCACCAACTCAATCAGGTTTCTTTCGCCTTTCGGGACTCAAAGCCACAACCCTAAGGGCATGAGATTGTGCTTACGGAGTCCCTGGTACCAACTAAGCCGGTGGCTCAGATGGTACGAGGGACTGGGGTGTGACAAAGACAGTCAGGTGTGAAATTTTCTTGCCCTATGTGTATGTCTAGAGAGCTATTGATTTCACGCGTCTATTTTACTTGTAATTTACTAATTTTGGATCTGATGGATCACAAATCAACTTAATCTTAGGATACCAAAGGATGACAGGGAACGGCAAAATGCTTCTTTATAAGTAGCAAGCAACCACTTTCAACCTGTACTCTTTAAATGAGCAAAGTTTCATGATGAACAGTAGAAACACAAGAAGGAAGAATGTGAGCTATCAAGAAAGCATGAAATAAGCAACAAGGTCAACTCTGAAGCATGGACATGTAAACACTGGCACATCTTTAATAAAAAGGAAAATGTAAAATAAAACATAACAAACATGCCCGCACGTAAAACCTTAGGTGATGATTAATGCTAATATAACAATCATTTTGATATATAAATATAATAAAGAGTTAGAAGTTGGTTTGTTAGGTTGTTGGAATATAGCCGTTAGAATTAGTTAGAGTTAGTAAAAGAGATTAGAAGAGTTAGTTAGGAAAGGCGGTGCTTATAAGCCTATAAATAAGAGTCCATGCCTATTGTATCTCAGTCTGTGATTGATAATGAAATAGCTTGGAATTGTTTCTCTCTTCCTCTTCTCTATGTTTCTCTATCTTTGTTCCTCTATTCTTCTCTCTTGAATCCCTCTGTTTCCTCTTCTCTATCTCTCTTTCCCTCTCTTTCTCTCTTTCTTCCTATACAGAATTATGATTCTGTAACAGTGGTATCAGAGATATCGTTCCTCAGCCAACACGGCAGACGCTGCATGATCGAAACAAGAGACCAAGAAAACACAAGAATGGACGAAGAAAGATTCCAGGCAATAGAAAGACAGCCTCAGACAATGGCAACTAGCATTCAAGACTTGGTGGCAGGAGTTAACGCTAGTATGACAAATTTACGCCGGGAGATTCAAGAAAATGCCGCAACCATTCATAGAAATAATGATCGACACCTTCAGTTGTGGAACCTGCAACAGCAAGGGTCGGTGGCAGAATTTAATCATGTCTTCGATTCTCTTTCAGCCAACCTCGATGTGCCAGAAGATTACCTGGTCGATGCCTACCTTTATGGCTTGAAGGAGGAAATTGCCGAGCCTGTCAAGCTGTTCAACCCCCGTACCATGCATGAGGCCAAGATTCTAGCCCGAATGCAAGAAATCATAATTGAAATACAAACAGAGAAGGCAAGAAAAGAATTGAAAGATCAAGAAAAAGGTGGGTCTTGTTCGACCAACACCCAAGAAGGCCCAGTTGACCACACAACACCTAACAAGGTTCAAGAAGACGACGAAGGCCTTAAAGCCTCTGATCTTGTGCAAGAATCCGAGAGCCATGTTGAAGCTCAAGTCACGCGATTTGCGACGAAGCAGAATGACGACACAAAGTCGAGTGCGATGGAGTCTGGAATCGAAATGCGCAGAGAGGCAAAAATGATGTCAAATTCTTCTGGGCTTCCAACGTGTGGGTTTGCAACTGATTTCCGAAACCCAGAAACATGGAAGAATTCTCTGTTCATTTTTATTTCTCCGGTTCATGAACTCTCACAAGTCGAAAGGAATAGTTGTGCTTCAAAGAAAAATATGTTTGAAGGAGCTGAATGGCAAGATTTAGGGTGTACGTGGCTGTGTTTGGTTCAAGTTGAAAAGTCTAACCTCCAGCTGTCCTCCATTTTCTCCAAGGGTCAGAAGTTTTTTGTTGGGGTACAGCTAGCTTGCAATTTCTCTCAGTGGAAGAAGTACTTTGATGGTCCACTAAGTTGGTCAATGTCAGATACGTATTTGGGCTTTTCCTTTGAAGAAAATAGCCCAAGTTTGTTGCTGCAATTGGGTCTTAAAAGGTCTAAATATACAAGTGACAGGCTGCTGCAAAATTCGCACTCCTTTCTTCAATGTTCTCCTACACACAGTTTGCTGCAAACTTGGTTCAGAGGAGAGCTGATTCGAATGCTATTTGGGTCTGGATTGGATTTATTGCTTTTATTTGTTCCAGCATCACACAAGTGAATTGTACTTGTGAGAAGCAGCATTCAAGTAGCAGTGTTCAATACAGAGAATTCTACACTATCAAGAAGTTTTTCAGAATTTTCAAGCCTCTGTTTTTGTTGATTTCAGCTTTGTCTTTGGTTGTCAACCATCCTTGAGGGCAAGGATGTTTTTGGGAGGGGGGTATTGATATATAAATATAATAAAGAGTTAGAAGTTGGTTTGTTAGGTTGTTGGAATATAGCCGTTAGAATTAGTTAGAGTTAGTAAAAGAGATTAGAAGAGTTAGTTAGGAAAGGCGGTGCTTATAAGCCTATAAATAAGAGTCCATGCCTATTGTATCTCAGTCTGTGATTGATAATGAAATAGCTTGGAATTGTTTCTCTCTTTCTCTCTTCCTCTTCTCTATGTTTCTCTATCTTTGTTCCTCTATTCTTCTCGCTTGAATCCCTCTGTTTCCTCTTCTCTATCTCTCTTTCCCTCTCTTTCTCTCTTTCTTCCTATACAGAATTATGATTCTGTAACACATTTATTGTTACCATTTTGGTTGCTGAGCAGCATTGACTATACAACAAATTAGTATTATGAAAGATTATAAAAATGCATGAAATTCATGTTGGAGAAGTAATACTAATTGCCTAGCAACACCTTTCGGAATGTGCAAAATCTTCACAAACAAGATAACAACTCAAATATTGTTGCAAAACAAAGGGTTCCAAGTGGAATATTGTTATGTAAATATATAATTAGGGGTAACGGCTAGTTTAGGGCAGTAGTTAATAAAGACATTAGTGATTTAGAATAAGAGGCGGTAGTTAGTGAGAGGGAATACTATAAATACCTCTTGTGCCTATTGTAAGATCATTCATTCATCTGACTTGATTAGTAGTAATACTTTGAGTTCCAATTCCATTCTCTCTGTTTCTCTTCTCTTATCCTCTCCTCTATTTCTTTCTCTACTCTCTCTCTATTTCTTGATTAATCCACAACAGTGATATCAGAGCGGACGATTCTCGGACTTCCCACTGCATTTCCTTCTTTCTGCTACATATCTTACCAAAAAGAAAAAAAAAAGTAGCCCTACAATCTTCGGTTGTACTCAAGAACATGCCTCCCCCTACTGTCCAAGACTCTGATGAAAACAAGATGTGGCAACGGCAACGTGGCAGCATGAAGGAATTTAATGTCTTCTTTGATGATGCTACGCATAACATACAGCTGCCAGAACGTTATCTTGTCATGACATGTGGCGGGTCTAAAGAAAGAGATAGCAGATTCAGTTCGATTGTTTTACCCTCTCACGATGCAACAAGCTCGTTCTATTGCCAAAGCGGAAGAAATATTTCTACAGAGGCGATTGGAGAAGGCAAGAAGAGTCTTGAAAGATCAAGAAGATGATGGCGTTCCTCTGCCATCAATTCCAAAGCAGCCCACAATTATTCAAGAAGCCCCCAAGGTTCAAGAAAGTGGTGGGTCGTGTTCGACCAACACCCAAGAAGAGGAAGTGAGGTGTGTCGCGCATACGCAGAGGCAAAAGGAAGCCAGAAACGTTACAAAAATGCCGAGCTGGAGTCTTCTTGGACCTTCCCAAAGTGCGTCGAGTGCAACAAACCCAATGGAAGATGCAACCGAGAAGAATAAAGCCACGAAGATGAATTCTGGTAGAAGTGAGTTTCCACCGCATGAACTTGTCTCTAAATTTCACACCCCAGAAACGTGGAAGAATGCAAAAGTCGCTTCTGTGTGTAGTGGGTCCCAGCATCCCCACAGTAAAGATTCGACCGACCACCAATTCTCCTCTGTTCTGTCCAGTTCAGCTTCATTATTCTCTGAACAAGGGTCAACAGTCAGCCCTGTTTTGAAAACAAATGGATTGGGGAACTCAAGTTCATCTAAGCCATTGTTGGCTGTTTCGGGTTGTTTCTTGCCTCTGAATTAGATTTCTTCATCACTGTCTCAGTTCATTGTTCACCCTTCAGTTCGTGAGTCTCTACAAATAGAGAAGGACCATTGTGTCAAGGAAAAGTGAAAGGGTTGCATGGCAAGCTAAGGATTGTGTTGCACAAAAATCTCTTGTCCTAGGAGTTACGTGGCTGAGCGAAGAACAGCTTGAAAAGTCAAAACCACAGCTGGTTTCCACCTTCCCAACCTTCCAGCTGCCTTGCAATTTCTCTATGTGGCAGAAGAATGTTGATGGGTTACAGCTGGATGGCATTCTCTTTCAACAGCAAAAGCATCTTAATGGGACAATGGGTTTAATAATTTCTGATATGTTTATGGGCTTGGAAGATAGCAGCGAACAAAAGAGCCCAATAACTCTGCATTTGGGTTACATATTTTCTATGGTTTTCTCAATAATAGGCTGTTGCAAGGAGTCTCATTTCTTCAGTTCTCTCCTACACAAGTTGTACTGCAAATTTGGTTCAGGGGCAAGTTAATCGAAATGCTTTATGGAAGAATCTGTTCACTGAGTAGAAAGAAAAGAAGGACTTGTGTGCACCAATACTGCAGGTCAATCTGAAAGACATGCTTCTCGGTACAATATTTCAAGCAACAGTTTTTTTCAAGAATTATCAAGAGTTTTCAGCCTTTTCAAGCCTATGTTATTGTTACTTTCAGATTTGTTAGTTGTCAATCATCCTTGAGGGCAAGGATGGTTTGGGAGGGGGGTATTGTTATGTAAATATATAATTAGGGGTAACGGCTAGTTTAGGGCAGTAGTTAATAAAGCCGTTAGTGATTTAGAATAAGAGGCGGTAGTTAGTGAGAGGGAATACTATAAATACCTCTTGTGCCTATTGTAAGATCATTCATTCATCTGACTTGATTAGTAATAATACTCTGAGTTCCAATTCCATTCTCTCTGTTTCTCTTCTCTTATCCTCTCCTCTGTTTCTTTCTCTACTCTCTCTCTCTACTTCTTGATTAATCCACAACAAATATCAATGCCAAATCAATCTGTTTGAGAATGAATATAGGATTGAAGAAGCAAGACAACCCAACCTATGCTGCATTGAAGTCATTTTCTTGTGTTCCATATATACATGCAACCAGACACACATTCACAGAGCGCTCACGTGCATGTATTATTATCCATTTGACCTTTCGCCACAATAGAGTTCTATTCATGGAACTCAATATAAGGCTATTTGAATCGATCACAACAAAATAAATAACAAGACAGTTTTGCCAGAACTCCTAACCACTAAGCTATATCACTATAATATGTTCAGAGAATCAAAATTTTATCTTACTAAACAACTCTTGTTCCTTTCTTTTTCTCCATGAACCTTAACATCTCATTTTTAATCATAAAATCAGGGACTTAATATATAAATAAAGAAAAAGCTGAAAGGTGCAATGACTAATATCCATAATGCCTAGAGAAAAACACAAAAATGGGGGACAATATTATGATTCCCAGATATGAATCCATTATGTGCTAACAAAACCTATCCAACATTCTTCTTGCAAACTTTATGATACCATTTACCACTTATTGCTTGGATCTAGTTCCATGGATTATACATGGAACGAATGCCTATTCCCATTAAATTAAATCATAGGCGTAGGTTGTAGCAAACTGAAATCTAAGGGTATGTTTAAATGGGGAACAATAAGGAAAAGTTGCATGGAAACCGTTCCATCGATTGTGAGTTATTAAAAAGGAGGGGAGATAACGAAAGAATTTCAATTTCAACTAATCTGCCAAAATCTTTCAAAGGCTCCCTTCTTCATATTTACAAGTTTCCCCTAAATTGATTTAACCATATTCTCACTTTTTTCCTCTTCCATTCCTTTTCTATGGATTCCTTTCCTTCTATTTTCCCAATCAAATCCCAAATATCACCCAAGTGTTCATAATTATTTGCTTTCAACACTTGTATGATTGAACCAATCGTATTACACAAAATGTTTTACAGATAAGGCTGATGCTGAGCACTGTTATACAGCCAAGCTTAATCTAAGAAGTAGACCCATAAAAACAATTAAAGAATTCAACAAGAGTTGGAGAATTTACCTTTCCATTGTGGAAATAACTTAAGGGCACAAAAATCCAAGGCCTGATTCCATTCCCTTCATAAGAATAGATATTTTTGCTGCAAACCTTGCCCAAAGCTTGTCTGAACATGTTTCTCAAGACACTGAATAACACCTTCTAAGTAACAAACAGCAATTTCAGCTGCACAATATTCAACCATGGAAAGAAAAGCCCCCCTGTAAGAAAGGAGAAAACATATTTCCGTTGCCTACACAAAATTATAGAAGATCTAAGCATCACAAATCCAGTAAAACAATAGGCTCCCAGATCTCCATATTATCTACACTCCTACTAAGACCGATTATAAAACAAGGCTCATGCATCTTACCAAGGGCAGAACTACCATATTGAATAGTGGCAGTTGTCCATGATATAAATACAATAAAAAATGAAATGTTATATTTTGGCAGTAAGAATCAGAATGCACTTGTTTTGCCTTTTTTTATAAGAACTTGCTTTGCCTTTTAACACAACTCTTTTTAAAGCTTAAGAGCTCAATTGTTAGAATGATAAGGTTCTGTGCTCTATAGTCTATATGCATGGATGAGCTCCCCTACAAACTATGAAACTCACTCTAACAAAGCAGTGAATTCTTTCTCTTTTCTCAATCCATTGTCATTTGTCAACACTCATTGAAATCACTAATGCCAAGCAGGAATGTCATTGAATCACATGCATGATTGGTGAACCCAATATATCAGTTAACTAATCTGGTACTTGCAAGTTCAGTCCAACTCCCTTAATAGATAATTTAATAGTAAAACTATTTTCATTTCAAGTTGTTTGCAGATTACATTTGTTCAATTTTAATGGCCAGTAAAAAAAAAGGGAGCTCTTACGGTTGACATACACCTACTTGGGCTCCCCTATGATACAGTAATGTGAGATCAAAGTTGTGAAGAGATAAAACGAAGCAGATCATCTAAAATAAATCTACACACAGACAGACCTACATTAAACTCAGTATGCATAATTGATATCATACCCTTTTAATTTTTGTTTAAGATACTTCAACGAAGATGCCTTAGTAAGCAAATTATTCAGGCCACTCCTCCAAGCCACAGAAGAATGATAATCATAACACTCTTGCAATTTATATTCCAATTGATTGTTTCTGCTAATAGATTATAAATTCACAGACCAGTGAGTAGCAGGCAATGATTTAAACTCAACCTTCTAAATTGCCAGACACATATCTAGATTGAAACGGTGCGACGCGTTCGACACAGGGTTGACAACCACGCAGGGAACAGATGACGCAAGGAAAAAATTCAAATATAGTTCAAAGCCAAATTGAGCAATTCAATCTCACTTGATTATGAGATTAAGAGCATGAATGAAATTGAAGCTTACCGCGAGACTGAGAGTGAGAGCCAGAGCCAGAGCGAGAGGGAAATCAGAGGTAGACTCAAGATTGAAGCCCGAAGGAGTACAAGCAGACGAACACTGACGGAGTGAAAGCGCGCCGGACTAGTTGGTGAACTGAGAAGATGGAGGGTCGAAGTCCGAGGGAGGGCGGCGAGTGCGCCGGCGAATAAGTTGCCAGCGATATGAGAAAACGAAATAAAATAATGATAAAATAAGGGTTTAGCATTAAAAAAAAGGATAAAGATGCAACGAGCACCTAAATTTTTTTTTAAATATGTAATCAATACCCTAAAGTATTTTAGTGTATAATTTTGACCCTAATGTTTTAAAAATGCAGCAACCTTCACCCCACTATTAACATCCTTTTTCTCTCCTTCTCCCCCTCTCATCTTTGCACCCCACTCTCATGCTTAGGATTAATCTCTCCCCCTTATTGATGAAGACAAAGATGATGAACCTAGTAATAAAATGTTGGTTATACGTAACAAAGTTATCCTTGGAGTATTCCTCATGAAGGCTTCATCAACATCACTTTGCTTCAGCGGCCACACAACCTCCGAAGTGCATGTTAGTCGCCAGCCACCCCAATTATATTTCAAATTCTGGGGTTTCGGCATCTAATGGTCAACCCACTCCACACCCTCACACGCTTCAATGCCTCCACCGACGCATGGTGGTAAGAGCCAACTAAAGTGCATCCATTCTAGTGCCGATCTTAATAGCTTTGTTGTGAATTAAAGCCACTGACAATTCACCCGCGACGGCCACATAGCCTTCTCCGACAAGGAGCTCTGGGAAACTAAGGTGAGTGGAGAGCCCTTTGAGATAGAAAGCAGTAATGACAAGGAAGAATAGGATATGATGTAATGCCCCAAAATATGTATAAGGGCTCATGACTCCAAATGTAAATGTAATGAATGCTAGATGAACTCTTTCGGGGAATAAAGTGTGTATTACGACCGGAATTAGCAATAGAAGGTGCTCGAATACAGTATTTAAGTTAAATTATGGTGACAAAGACTAAATTGGACTAAAAGAGAAGGGAAGGGCGCACGGCAAAGGGAAATGAAATTGAATAATACCCCAAGTGGCAACCTGACTACAATTGCCATAGCTAAGGGCAAAACGGAAAAAAAGAAATTTATCGGCCAATTAGTTAGCAACCGAAGAGAAAATTCACTATTAACTAAAAGAGCAAGTGATGTGACTAAATGGCCAATGGAATTAGTTAGAGTAACTATATAGTTACATGCTTTTTGAGAAGTCATAGGATCATAACACTTAGCACCTCATGATTTAGGCAAGGGAAAGTTGAAAAGTCAAATAATTAATTTCAATTTCTCCCTCTCTCCTCTTAAATTCGGTTATAGGCATGGGAAAGGCTGAAGATAAGCTCATTTATCATATTTTTCTCTCTCTCTTCAAGCTCACAAAATGTCCAAGCACAAGGAAGAAGAAAGAGAAAGAAGCTAGGGTGAAGGTGAGCTCTTTAAGTTGAATTTTGACCTTGCTAACCATCTCAAATGCTTAAAACCTCTTCCCTAACCTTGTTTACCTTGATGAAAACTTCATTTGTAGGTTTTAGATTTTCAAAAGGAGGTGTTATGTGTATACAAAATAAACTAGAGGTTGGAGAATCGAAGAACAAACTAAAGAAGATGGTAGAAGTGAGCAAAAGCAACCCTATGATATATGAATTGTGTTCATTGGTTAAGAACTTTGGCTTGTGGAATTTTTTCCCTATTTTCGTGTATATTGGGATTTAGAGAGTTTATGATGTTTTAATGGTATAAATGGTGGCTTGTGGTGTGTTTTGGACCATTGGAGTCATATGTTGAAAATTGGAAGTTTTGTCAACAAAAATGGTGTGTAGGGAAGCTAATTTGGATGGCAGTTTTGAATGCGTAAATGGTGTCTACAAATTCTGAAACCTTTTAGTTGAATAAAAGATGTGTCAAGCTTTAAAATGACATAAAATGGGTGTCATTTGAATGTGTGTGCTTGAAGTTATGCATTTTCAAAGTTTGAGGTTGAAACTGGAGTCTGTTTTGGAACAGTATGTAAATTCATGGAATTCTGTATTTTTGTCATTATAGATGGTGGTGGTTCATATTTTTCATATATAGAAGACTTAAAGAGCTTTCCATAGAACTTTGAACTACTCCATTTCAATTTTTATGGATGTAGTTATGATTTTTGGAATTTGATCCAAGAAACAGGACATTTCTTAGCCGCTGCCCATAGCCGCTGCCCAAAAGTTTATGGACATGTCTTGGCTGTGGCCAGAGAATTCCATGACCGCAGCCAACCCCCAATTTCAGCACTATAAACTTTTGAAAAGTGGTTTCGGGTCTAACTCTTCCCAATCCTTTTAGATTTTTTTTTTGAGCTTCTCATAGCCACCAAAGGGACTCAAATGATAACTAAACCCAAGTGTTTTAGAGTTATTTAAGAATTGAAATAGGTAATAACTCGTCGTCCTAAATTCTGATTTATAGTATTTGACATATGCTTTGAGCGTAAGAAACCTGTGCCCAATCAAGAATGAAAAGAACAAGAGAATGGCTCTTTCTCTTATATCATGTATAATGCTTTGTATGTATGTGCATATCATCCATTATTATAAATGTCAAGAATTATGACAAATGTGACGAATGTCAAGAATTGTTGTGAATGTCATGAACTGTGACGAATGTCACGAAATGTTGTGAATGTGAAGAATGTCACGAATGTGAATGCTGTTGTGAATGCTGCTTTGTGATTATTACTTACATGCTTTATGTAATTATATATCATATGAGTGAAATGTTACTACTGAGATTCATATGAATCTCACTCTTTCCAATGACTAACCTACAACCAGGGCAAGCAAATCAAAGGAAAAGTAGGTAAATAAGAGCAGCTAGTGCTCACGGCTAGGAGATTAGGGTTTTATGTCGATTATCAAACTTTTGGATGAATATATATGATGTAAATAAAAGTTCAATGTAGTAAAGGTGGACATATCTACCATAGACTTGTGAATTCATATGTAATCCCCGGTATAGGAACTAAAATGAGCGAACATGCCCTGTAAACCCTATTAGTTGATGAATATAACCCAAAAATCCGCCAGGAAATTTTGTTAAATATTCTGATATTAATGAATGCAATAGAACCGAACAAACCAAATATATTCAAAAAGTATAAATGAGACCTTATTAAACAAGTTTTAAAAAGTTTTTGAAAACCCACTTTATCATAGGACTAAGTTCTGTCTTAAAGTCAGGACCTCTAATGAGTTTTAAATTATCCTTTGGTCTCCCGTTTATTTTATGACACATTTTGGAGCCATATTCATGGCTTTCAAGTAAGGGGGTTATATCTGAGCCAAATCCTGAAACACTTATTGGGTTCTCTAATTTCGGTGACCCACTTGCCTCCTTCATCTTCCTAATCCCTTTTCACCTTTTCTCTCATTCAACCCCTCTCTTCTTGGCTCCTTTAGCCCCTTATTCAGCTTCTATTTTCTGTAAAAGCAAGGGAAAAAAAAGCTTATGGCTATAGGTGGCATAGAGAAATAAGAGAGAAAGGAAGTGGATGTTCATGAGAAATGAGAAAAGGAAGGAGTAAGAGATAGAGAAGAAGGAGAAGCAACTATGCTATGTATAATCTTCCTTTTCTTTGGCAACCAAGGAACAAGACTGATGGTGAGAGGGAGTGGGATGCAATGATTGAATGGGGAGAAGAAAAGAAAATGAATGATAACAATAGAGGTGATGGTTCCTCTATTTTTAAAACATTGGGGGAAAATTACACCCTTAAATACTTTAGGGTGTTGCATCTCTAAAAATAGTTAGGGGGTGTTGACTGCACCTTTACCCTTAAAAAAAGAAATTATAAAAATAATAATTTTTAGAGATGCAACACCCCCTAACTATTTTTAGAGATTTCTAACCAGACAACAAGATGGGACACATAGGGTATTCAGAGACAAGACGAGAATAGGATAGGCTTATTTCACATCCCTTCCCATAAAACGATACGTGGTATCAAAACTGTCCGGGGTGTCCCGTTCCATTCCCGTCGGGACGGGACAAGACCATGATCAGGACAAGACCAACGGTACATCTCATTAAATCTTTTTGAGGATCTTGACCATCATTTTTTACTCTTTTTTGAACTTGTAAAACTAAAAATTAAAATATATGTGTATGAGTTGGACACCGAACCTATATGATTATAAATGTATAATACAGATATTTAAGCATCCTCTTTTATTATTTTTAGGTTGAAAGCATCATAAAAAATAAGAATATTTAAAACTTCAACTTAATAAGAGTGACGATCATAAGTATTTATTAGGCAAAGATGGCGAAACCATACGAGCGATTGTGATTGTTTTCATCAATATTTATAGTATTTTGCATTAAAGATATAACCAATATATGATACTATCTCTAATAAAAAAATATTATATATTTTTCTTAAAATAAAAATATTAGATATATTTTATATATATTAAGCTTATAAAAATATTATTTTGAGATGAGACAAAAAGTCATGATGAAACAAAACCCGTCTCACATCCCATCCTATCCTAGTAATAAGTTTGTCCTGTCTTGCTTTTGTCCAATCCCGAATGTTTTTGGGACAAGACCATCTCATCCCAAAATGAACGGGATTGGAATAGGATGACCGAGATGGGACAGAAGTAAACACCCCTATAGACACATTTGAACACCTCCTCCTTTTTTCAAAAAAGAACAAAATGATATTACTTAATAAAAGTTAGTCTACAAGGTTCCAAAGCAAATATTGCAAATTAGACTACCAAAGTACTGAAAATAAACAAATAAAGGAAGAACATTAAGTGTTTGCACTCTAAAGGTCTTTATCAAAGCTAAGACCTCCTACCATGTGGTATTGTTGATTTCAGTTGGCTGTTTAGGAAACATCAGGAATGCTTTGTTGACACATGTGATAACCATCCTTTTGCTGATCATAGTTGTCACGCATATTTGAATTGCAAATCCATAATAGGGCTTCCCTAAGATATCTAACATGAAAAGGTGTTCCAAGTGTTCCATAATTGTGCCATATAAAATGGATCAATGGCATTCCTTGGTAGCAAATGTAGCATTCACATAAATGGTTTTTCCTTCTCTTATAATGATGAAGTACCATATTTCATTGATCAATCACCATGCCCAAGCTACTGATAGTATTCTGCTTTGGTGATTTTTTGCCAGTCCCTCCTGTAGAAATCTGTAGAATTGGACCCATATTAGGAAGGTGATCAACTGCATCTCCCTCAGAAGCATGTTTGGTTTCCATTATTGCACCATAGGAAGTAAGTTATTGATTGCCCATGGGCAATTTTCAACTACAAATTCTATCTTATAAATTAGTTAATCGAATGAGAAAGAAATGGCCAACTTTCCCTTCAACTATGAAAGTTTCTTACACCATCCATGTAGATTGTAATTAGCAACTGAGGCATTCAACTGAGTATGAGTAAGCATCTAGAAGAACTGCAATAGCATAGGAGTCAAAGTAGGATCAACGATGATTCAGGTAATATGGATCAAAGTGAAGTGGTGGTTGAAGTGGTTGAGAACAGATACAACGTGATGAATGTGATGAAGGGAACGTGATGACAAAAGGAAAATGAATGACACTGAGAAACTAGAGATGGATAAAGGAAAGGTATGGAAGGCTTTAAGAAGATTCGGAGTTAAAAAGACATTGGCAGAGAAAAGGTACTCCAACGAGAACATTCAAAGGTGGTGCAAAAAGGGGAGAAGCTTATTGGTTTTTATAATGGGAACTGGGAGTAAGGAAGAAGATGAAAGGCCAGAAGGAAAAAACTGTTGTTTCTATAGAGTTTTTTTAGGGAACTAGGAATCATGATGGCAAGCTTTATCTATTTAGCCATTCAAAGCCACTAAGATTAAAGAAAGTTGGGGATGGAAATAGTGATGACAGTGATAGAAACAGTGATGACGGGGAACGAAGGGAGATAAGTTAACTAGGAGAGCGGTGTTCTAATCGGAAGGAAGTAGAAGAAGAAGGGAAAGCAAATTTAACAAGAGATTAAGAGGGATTTCAGAGTTTTAGGGGTTCAAACCAACCAATAGAAATTAAGTTTAGACTAACTAGGCTAAAGTAATTAAGCAACGATTGGCTTGGGACGAAGATGGTTCCTTCTAATGACTCCCTGTTTTTAGATAATTTTAAGACATATTTTAATATATTTGGAAGTCATCTATAAAAAATCAAAGGGATTTTAATCATATTTTAATAAGATATCGATTTAAAGGGATTTCATTATAAATATCAAAGTTTAGGATAAAAATAATGATTTTAATATTAAAGATACAAATAATGATATTAATAATAAAAATAATAATTTAAGATAAAAAGGAAAAGATATTTCAGTTTTTATCATTATCATCATTTTTATCATTATTTATTATTATCATTAATCTTTTTTTTATCTTTTTATTTTTTTATCTTGTTGTTTGATTTTACTTTGCTAAAGTGATATTGCATGAGGATCTAGGAACCTGAGAGCAAGGAGAAGCGTTTGGAGAAGCTTCTTCAAGAAGGGAGGAGGAGAATCGTTTAAATATAGAGAGCAAGGAGAACATCAGAGCTGAGGGCTAGAGAGAGAAAATTGAGCAATTGGAAAGCTGGAACTTGAAGATTCAAAGAGATTTGGAGCTTTAATCTTGGTTCTTTCATTAATTTTCTTTTCTCCTTCACCTCGCTTTTGTTATTAACCAAATTATCGTCTCTGGTTTTTGTTTGATTTTGAACATGAGTAGGTAAATTTCTTATTCTAAGATCGATTTGAACTATTGGGTGGATTAAGACTTTTTAATTCATTTCTTTTATTGATCAATGAAATTTATGTGTTGATTATGTCTTGTGCTTAAAATTTTAAAGTGATTAGCCACAATTTAGATTGTTGAGTTCAATTGAGTAATGCTTGAGAAAACTAATTTAATTGTAGAACTTAGATAAAATCGTGCTAGACTTGAAGTTTAGGGGTTAAATGAATGGTTTGTTAATAGAATATAGATATAGCTATTAGCCTAATATTGTCTAATTGAAGATAGAGTTTGATGAGTGTTTTTGTTAACTGAGATAAGAGATTGCGCATGTTAATAACAATATAAAATTGGTTTTGACTTGAGAAAGCTTTATCAATTAATTTTGAACCTCTAACAAGCAAATGCTTTCATTACCAATTTAAGATTTAAATTAGTCTTATGAAATACAATAGGGAAAAATAATCCTAGGCTCCTCCCATCTTAAAGTTTTTGAATAAATTCTCTTTTAATCAATTGATACGTAAATATAAAATCTCTTTCAAGTTACTCTCACTCAACCTAATTAAGAACATAAGTGTGATAATTAACTCATTTTTCCCATAGTCCTTGTGGGAACAATATTGTTATACTACTTGTGACGATTCATGCGCTTGCGGTTAATCTAGATGGCCAGCAAGTTTTTGGTTCCGTTGTTGGAGACTAATAGTAAAAGTTTGTGTGGTTAATTATTGTAATTGTGTGATCAATTATGATTGAGTTCTAAACTATTATGGATTATCCTTGGCAGACTAATGGGGCAAGTAGTGGATTTGAGCATAAAAATAATTATACAAATTCTTATTATGACTCTTATGCATGTGAATCTCCATATGAGTACATTTGTTGTAGTTTTTGTGGATATTTCCACTTGAGTGAACAATGTCCCTGTAACCCCCTTCACCGTAATTACATTCAGATTACGAAATTTAAGTGGAATGAAGACCACTAAAATGAAATCAACAACTTATAATTTCCCCTAACTCAGAATAGGGTATTTAAAAAATCATTTAAAAGTGTAGATAATCTTGGTCTCACATTCATGTGCGGATATAATTACTTGAGAAATCAAATCACATAATAAATATCAGAGTACGGAAACTAAAATCTCGGCAAACCCCGGGTTACTCATATATATAACATGGATTTAGGGTTCCCAAAATGGGATTACATGTCCAAAATATTCATTTACATCTCATATACACTTAGTAATCCCAAAACCAAAATAAAGATAACCAACAACCACTAAAATCTTAGAGTAATACTAACTACTCCTAGTTGTCCGCTTCCCTTTCGAACCACTCGCCCTGTCTGAAAAGGTTAGTCATTTGGAAAGAGTGAAATTCTAAAGAATCCCAGTAGTAACAAATTATTCATACCACACCCAATCACATAATATGTAACAAATCATCTCATAACAGCAGCAACACAAATCACACTCCACCCTCATCCCCTTTTACCGCCGGGAAGGCACACCGTCCTAACCCAAACCGTTATTAGCGACTCAGGGACTATTGGCGTGGCAGTGCATACGAATAGCCTTACGGCTCACATATAGCCTTTAGGCTTTCACAATTGGCCTGTCGGCCTTCACAAATAACCTTTCGGCCCATATATTCACATATAACACACCTTAACCTCATCCCCTTTTACCGCCGAGAAGGCACACCGTCCTAACCCGAACCGTTGTTAGCGACTCAGGGACTATTGGTATAGCGGTGCTTTCACAATTTCACATATCTTGCAGCATACGAAATCATCACATAACAATAATATAGAACACATACAATGTATCACATAAGGTATAAAGAAAGAGTCACTACCTGTATCTTTCCTGACTGGCTCTGGCACCAAGGTCTCACGAGGGCGACAGATATCAAATCCTATACCAAATTAGGGACAACCGATCAATCTCCTTTCCAAGTTCTTAATTTCATAATACACTTAGTTGGTTATCATTTAGGACTCTTTAGGTGACCACTAGAGGCCTAAACATATGCCTAAAGGGTTGGAAGAAACTACCCCAAAGACCCCTTTTTTGAAGGCACAACACTGATTTATGACCACCTCACTTGAGTGAAGATGGCCTCACTCGAGTGATGAGAGACTTGTGCTCGGGTGAGGACAACTCTCACCTGCAAGTGCTTGACACGAGAGCAACCTTCACAGCCACGAAGTGCTCACATCACTCGAGCACCAAGCTCTACACTCTGGTGTAACCTAAATTATGCTCGAGTCCCTGAAAGTGCAACACCACGAGTGACAACCCGAGAGCACCAACCACACCAGAGGCAAAAGCTCACTCGAGCATACCCTCAGTGCTCGAGTGAGACGGCCATGCTTGCGAGTGTCAGAGCACACTCTTGGCATCAACCAGCGAGTGTGGACTCGAGAGCAACCTCAACACTGGACTCACACTATCACTCGAGGAAACCCAAGCTTACTCGAGCATGTTCCTCCCTCACTCGAGAACAAAGAAGTGCACTCGAGCCTCATTCAAAGAATCCAGGCAAAACTCAACACAGAAAAAGGGAAAATGCACACAGCACTCGAGCATGATCTTCCTCTGCTCGAGTATTGTGCATCAGAGACCAAAAACGCAGAAAATATCAGAAAACACTAGATGGTCAAATTCATACCCAATGGTTCCCAAACTCTACCAAAAGCTCATACACTCCCAAAACCAATTTGACCATACTCATACTCCTAGGTCTCTATAACACAACAAATATCCAAATTCCCCTAACACATTTCCAACATTCCAAACTAAATTCAATACTCAAATATCTTCACAATAGATCATTTCCAACCATCAAATACAATGAAATCCATAAGTTCAACATTTGGCATAACTAGGGCAATTTTCCAGATTTTTTACAAATTTATCCAAAAATCTCCAATAATACTTCAAAATGCACTAAATGCCTCCTCTTCACTTTGCCCAATCCAGAATCTTGATTCTCCCTCTTTCAATTTCGACCAACTCACAAATCAACACTATTCCAAGATTCTAAAATTACCAAGTTGAAGCTCTCAATGAGATGAACAACATTAGAGAAGAGATTTAGGGCATTAGAGATCAAACAAAGCATCAAAATCTCACCTTTTCTTCTTCCTTTTCCCTTGATCACCGGAACTATGGAGAGAAGAGAGAGATGAGATGAAGCAATGATGATGAACAAGCCTTCCTCTTCCTTCCCATACACACATCCACCAAATAGGAGAGAGAGAAGAGAGAAAAAGTGATATTTTGTCTCATGTGCCTCATCCAATGGCTCACCACATACCACTTGTCACCATCTACTCACTCCCTCAAAGAGCTCACATAAGCTTAATACACCGGATTCCGACCCATAGCCAAGGAATCTCAACCCTTGATCTTAAATATCACATATATGTACACCAAATTCATATTACATTAATTCCAAAAGTGCTTAATTACACTAATTACAATAATTATCAGAGTCATTAGCCCCTTAATCCCGAATTGGGATATTACAGCCCCTATATCTTAACATTAGATTATAGGGAGGATAATTTTGCTAGGGCTCAAACTAATTTGCATGATTATACTTTTAGCTTTGGATGGAATCATAAGCAACCATTATATTGAGATCCTAATTATTCTTTTCCTTCATATGCATCACATCCTCATGTATCATCCAATGCTCATGTAGATGAACTTACCTCCATTGATGATGAGGAGCTTACAACAAAGGATTTGCTTCAACGTTTTCTAGATAGTCAAAATGAATTCTTGAGAATTTTTCAAGAAGAGAAACTAATGATATCATTGCAAATTGATGAAATGGCTTCTAATCTTCAGTCTTTGAACCAAAAAGTAATTTTTGATGATATATCAAAAGGCTCTCCTCTAGAAGATGAGATATCAAATGAACAATTGACCGTGGGGAGTGAAGAAGTATCACTGCAAATTGTGATAATACTAGGGGTGATTGTGAGTTAGAAATTAATAAAAGAGAGAACAACATTGAGTGTCTAGAAAAGGTTTCGGTTGTGGAACCTAATCCATGTGAGTTTGATGATGAGATAAGTGTGGAGGTCCCAAGAATTGTTACAAATGATACTCCTATTGAAATTTTGACTTTTATTGGTGAGAGTCAAGTGGATTTTGTTCGGTATTCTAAATTCTTAGAAGCTTCTATATTTGATTATCTGGATATGCATCTTATGTCTTCTTTGAATTTAATGAATTCTTGTACCTTGAAATTGCTAATGATTGATGAAGTCCATGTAATTAATGTGAATAAGCACCTTTTCTATTTTAAACCTTATTGTATGAAAATAAATAGAGACATGGTGGTCATGGTGTTGCTAGCTACTTAGAGCCGATAGAAAAGTTATGCAAATAAGAGGCGTAAACCTCTAGAATTTGAAGTCAAAGACCATGTGTTCATGAAAGTATCACTTGTTACGAGTATTGGCAGAGCATTGAAAGCAAAGAAATTGCAATCAAGATATATTGGTCCATTCGAGATCTTAGAGAAGATTAGGCTAGTAGCATACCGTAATGCTCTGCCACCAAATCTAATCAAATTCATGATGTTTTTCATGTTTCCCAGATGAAAAAGTATCAACCTGATCCAGAACACGTAATAGAGTATGAAGATGTGGAAATGAGTGAATATTTGACTTGCAGAGTCATGCCTGACCAAATCATCGATCGGCAGGAAGAGCAACTCATAAACAAGAGCATTTTTTTTGTCAAGATTGTCTGGAAAGGGATATCGCCCAGAGAAGCTACGTGGGAACAGAAGAAAGTATGAAGAAACGTTACCCGGAGTTTATGAATATATAAGTGTAGCAAATTTCAGGAACGAAATTTAATTAAGTGGGGGAGAACTGTAACACCCCAAATTTTATATTCACTAAAAAATAGATTGTAATTAATTGAGAAATTCAATAAAATGGAGAATATTCATGAAATTTGGAACTTATGAAATTTGAAATATTCATATTCATGAGGAAATAGGCAAATTAATGCAAGAAAAGAATTAGATTACAAAGGTAATAGCAAAATCATAATTTTGCCAATTTAGCCAAAGATTAATTATTTTTCAATTAATTGAATTTAATTTCAATTAATCAAGAAAATAAAGGAAAATGTATAATTGGAACATTCTTGGAGGAATAAATCAAGAATTGTGAAATTAGAAGGATTTATGCATAATTCATTTAATTGGATTATGGAAATGATGAAAACAATTTTATTTCCCTATTCTTCCAAATTTCGTCCAACACAAGGAAAATGGAGGGAAAAATTGATTAATGAAATTAAACACGACAAGTGTCACTATCCTATAGAATGAGATTAGTTTATAATTGATTTTCCAAGAGCACATGTCTAATTGCAATTAAATATTGCTTCTTGGACAAGTAATGGTGATAATGGTACACTACTTGAGTGTATGGTTGAGTGCAAACTTAGTGTATGGTTGAGTGCAAGTTTGGATTAGTTGGAAGAGAACTAATTTAGTTAGAAGAGCAAGAGGGGGACGGTTTTCTATGCTAACCAAGAGGGAGGAAGATAGTTTAAAGCCAACTAGAACCCTAATGACATAGTTAGAAAGAGATAAGATCAATTGCCATGTGTCAACACAAGATAGCATCTTGAAATCAAGGGCTTACAAGAAAGAATAGCCATTTCATAAAACACTTTCTCTTCCCTTCCCTTCACACATTTCGGCCAAGACAAGAAAGAAAGGAGAGAGAGAGTTTGAAGAACTTGAAGAGTTAAAGAGAAGGAGGAAGAAGGAGCTTAAGGTATGTAGTGATTCTTAAGCATTTTCCCTTGTGATCTTTGTTAGATCTCATGTTTTGATGATAACAAAAGAATGGTTTGAAAAGGAAATGTTTAATAATCAAGGTTGAACTAAGTAAAGAAACGAATAAGCTTAACTTGAGGAAAGCATGGAAGTAGTGAAGATTGGCCAAGAGAAAATGCTAAGGAACTTGATCAGAAGTGCATTTTCTAAGGCATTACTCGAGGCGCTACTCGAGTAATGAACCAAAACTTGAAGTAACCCAGCAAAACTTCCAGTTACCTGCCCTCATTACTCGAGGCACTACTCGAGTAACCAGGTAAGATTTCAAGGTTGCTCTCGGCCTGCCAATGTTACTCGAGGAGCTACTCGAGTAACCAGGTAAAAACTTTCAGTTGCCATCAAGTTTTCTCCATGATACTCGAGGAGCTACTCGAGTACCTTTGTTTCCCAAAATATGGACCTCTCGGCAGTTTGTACCACTGCTAATGTTACTCGAGGAGTTACTCGAGTAACCAGGTCAAAAACTTCCAGTTTGCCTTCAAGTTTTCCATAGTACTCGAGGCGCTACTCGAGTAACCGTGTATTTGAAAATGTGGAGCTCTCGGCACTTTGTACCACTGCCAATGTTACTCGAGGAGCTACTCGAGTAATGGTCTAAGGTAAATGAAAACTTGAGGTTTGTACCCGATTAACTTGATTTCTTCTTATATCATCATCCTCGAGTACTTACTCTAGTATACAAGTTTTTCATTGTTTATTTTAAGTGGATTCCTCGAGTAAGTACCCCAGTATGCTCAAATACTTTCAAAGGAAACTTCAAGTCATTACCCGGGTAAGTTATGTTCAAATGTCTCAGTTACTCGAGGTGTTACCCGAGTAACCTATGCAAAAATGAGTTCATTACTCGAGTAGGTACTCGAGTAATGAGGTAAGTGCTCTCGGCATTTTAATCCTGCCAATATTATTGGAGTAGAGTATCGAGTAATCAAAAGTTTTTCAAAGGATTACTCGAGGTGTTACCCGGGTAAGTCATAAAGTTCTGAGTGGATTACTCGAGTAACT
Organism: Inga leiocalycina; assembly: GCA_963242795.1. NCBI lineage: Eukaryota > Viridiplantae > Streptophyta > Magnoliopsida > Fabales > Fabaceae > Inga > Inga leiocalycina. The sequence goes on along the minus strand of OY725329.1, from coordinate 21,058,692 downwards.
ACCCGAGTAAATAACTATTCCAAAGGTTTGAAAATTAGTTTACTCCATGCACTACCCGAGTAATCTTATACTTGTTCATTAACTTGCAGTTGATAAATGATTTCCCGATGTTACTCGAGGAGCTACTCGAGTAAACTTCAAGGATTACTCGAGGAGCTACTCGAGTAAGCTTATCCAGAAAGTTTGAAATCATTCCAACGGTCATTATTCTGTTTCCTATTTGATTAACCTTTTATTATATTAGTATACTTAGTTTTTCAACAGGAAAACAGTGAAGAGATCTTACCAAATAAGGAAAGTCAAAAGCAATGCTTAAATGTCACCGACGGTCACCTACCGCAACGCATGTTTTTCAAAAACACTAGAAAAGTCAATTATTGCTGCGCACGCTCCAACGGACATGAAGAAATATGTTCCAGCAATCATTACCAATGTAACTATATATATGGGAACCTTCAAACAGAGAAGAACAACTAAGCATCCATACGAACGAATCATTAAGTTCATTACTCTGTTTTCACATTGAAATTGTATTCATATGCTTCAGTGATTATTATTTACTCTGTGAGAGAGATATTTCATTCAAACTCAATATTTGTTATTGAGATAACTTAAGGTTGTGGAACCTTGAGTTGGGATTGGATTACAACCTGTAAGGGGGAGCGAGTGTCCAGGTGTAAGGAACTTGCTTGTACTGAGGTGCCAAGAACCCACTGAATCTTGGAAGCTATAGTGAAACTCTCAGAGAAGCTCTGAGGACTGGACGTAGGTCAAAGTGGTTGTGACCGAACCAGTATAACTCCCGGTGTACACTTCGGTGATATTTCTCCTTACTCATTACTGTTTTAATTATTTTGTCTGAATTTTATATTTTCGAAAGAAATTTCAGTATCACCCAATTCACCCCCCCTCTTGGGTGAAACGTTTGATCTAACATTTGGTATCAGAGCCTAGGTCTTCTTGTTAAGGTTTAACAGCCAAAGAAGGATCCAATGGCAAGCATGGGTGAAGGAATTCTTCCCGACGGAGCATCCATCACTAGACCCCCTGGTTTCAATGGAGAACACTTTTCTTTCTGGAAAGCTAAATTCAGAGTGTTCGTGATGGCTACTGAATATGGACTATGGGATGTAATTGAGAGTGGAAATTATCAACCTACAAAGGTTGTAGATTCTCAGAAAATTCCAAAGACGCCAGCGGAATACGATGAGAATGACAAGAAACTCATCACCCTCAATAGCAAAGCAATTCTGATGTTACAGAGTTCTTTAAGTCAAAATGAATACTTCAGAATTTGCACACTTCCAACAGCAAAGGAAATGTGGGAAGCTCTGGAAATAGCGCATGAAGGAACTTCGGGAATAAAGGAAAATCGAATCAACACCTTGATCACTGAATTCGATCTACTTCGCATGAAATCAGGTGAGTCAATTTCTGAATTCGAACTTAGATATACTCATCTTGTTAATCAACTTGCAGCACTTGGTAAAGTCTATGATCAAAATACCCAAGTACGAAAGATCTTGAATATTCTTTCTAAAGAGTGGGAGGCCAAAGTCACTGCGATAGAAGAGGTAAAAGGAGAATCAATGAGATCAGTTGCTTCTCTATTTGGAAGCCTTTCTGAATATGAAAGCAAATTAAAGTTCAAACGGGAACTAGACGACATCGGTGACAAAAGAAAGAAAGGCCTAGCACTAAAAGCAAAAGAAGAAAATCAAGATGAAGATGAGGAGTTTGATGATGATGAAATGGGCTTAATCATAAAACGATTCAGAAAGTTCTACAAGAAAGGTCAAGGCTTCAAACACTTTCAAAAAGGAGGAACTAGCAGCAAAGACCATATTATTTGCTACGAATGTGGAAAACCAGGACATATTAAATCAGAATGTCCAGAACTCAATCAAAAGAGCAAAGAAAAGAGAAAAGGCAAATTCTTTAACAAAAAGAAGGCCTTTGTATCTGCTATATGGGGAGATAGTTCCTCTGACGAAGAAAGTGATGAAGAAGAAGAAGTAGCTAATATATGTCTTGTTGCTCAAGAAGAAACAGAAGAAGAGGTAAATGATTCTGAACCTACCTATGATGAATTACTTTCTGAGTATAATGCTTTACATTCTGAATTCATCAAAATAGTTAAAGAACTGATTGTTATTAAAAAGAAAAACAAAGTTCTTGAAACTGAACTTAAGGGAAAGGATTGTGAAAATTGTCTATCTTTGAAAAAGAAAAACATTGATCTCACAAAAACTCTTGAAAAATTTACACAAGGAAGTGAGATGCTAAATGTCATTCTAAAAGCCCAACGATTTGTAAATGATCGATCTGGAATTGGTTATGATCCAAAATTAGATAAAAGAAAAGGAAGAAAGAAAGCAGGAGGTAAGGCATATTTGAATTATTTTCAACATTCTGTGCATACATCAAATCCTTTTGCATTTTGTAATTACTGTAATAGAAAAGGACATCATACATCTTCATGCATTCATAAGAAGAAAGGAACCATAGGAACCTACAAATGGGTACCTAAAGGTTCATATATTCAGAAAATCATTTGTACTAACCCAAAAGGACCCAAAAAGATGTGGGTACCTAAGACTTAGTAAATTGATTGCAGGTATGTCTTAAAGCATCCAAAAATAGCAAGTGGTACATAGATAGTGGATGCTCTAGACATATGACCGGGGATTTCGAAAGTTTTACCACATTACAACCTAAAGAAGGTGGAAAGGTAAAATTTGGAGGAAATCAATCCGGAAAGATAGCAGGAATTGGTGAAATCAAAAATGACAAAGGAATACAAGTCAAAGATGTATATTACGTTGAAGGCTTGTGTCATAATTTGCTGAGTGTAAGTCAAAGTGCAAATAAAGACAACTGGATAATATTTGATTCAGAGGAATGTCTGATTGTCAACAAGAATGACTTACTACTTGATAAGAAAAATATCAAGGCTAAGCTCAGAGCAAAAAGGGAAGGTAACTGCTATACTCTAGATATTAGTAGAAATGAATCTGAAAACTGTTTTCTGAGTAATACCGATGAAAGTTGGCTATGGCATAAGAGATTGGCTCATGTCAATATGCATCAACTAGGTAAACTACTCAAAAAGGATTTAGTGCTTGGATTACCTAAAGTAAATTTCAAAAACGATTTGATTTGTGACGCATGTCAAAAGGGTAAACAAACTAAATCATCTTTTAAATTGAAAAATGAGATTTCAACAAATAGACCACTTCAATTATTACATATGGATTTAGTTGGTCCAGCAAGAGTAAAAAGTCTTGGTGGTAACTTATATTCATTGGTTATTGTTGATGATTTCTCTAGATTTACATGGGTTATCTTTCTATCGTCAAAGGATGAAACCTTTGAAGAATTTATTGTTTTTGCCAAGAAAGTGCAAAATGAGAAAGGTATGTCAATTGCGGGTATTAGGACCGATCATGGTGGAGAATTTGAAAATCAAGCCTTTGAAGAATATTGTGATACTAATGGCATTGATCACAATTTCTCTGCTCCAAGGACGCCCCAACAAAATGGAGTTGTGGAACGCAAGAATAGAGTGCTTACTGAAATGGCTAGAACAATGTTAAATGAAAAGAACATGTCTCAAGTTTTCTGGGCTGATGCTATGAGTACAGCATGCTATATTTCAAATAGAGCCTATATCAGAACGAAACTTGGAAAGACACCATACGAGCTATACAAAGGAAGGAAGCCAAACATAGCTCATCTACACATCTTCGGTTGTAAGTGTTTCATTCATAATAATGGTAAAGATAACCTAGGAAAATTTGATTCTAAAACTGATGAAGGAATTTTCCTAGGATATTCTAACCGAAGTAAAGCATATAGAATTTTCAATAAAAGAACTTGTGTTGTTGAAGAATCAATTCATGTTGTATTTGATGAATTTGAATCCTCTGACAAAACCATTGATGAAGAACAGGAAGTTGTTTTAAATCAAGAAAATGATCAATCTATTTCTAAGTCTCTTATTCCAGAGGTTGATAAAACTAAGGAAGAAGAGCAATCTCTAGGACAACCTAAAGCCTGGAAATACAATAGGAGTCATCCCTTAGATCAAGTCATAGGAGATGTGAATGAAGGGATCAAAACCAGGAATAGAGTTTTCAATGAAGTAAGTTTTTCTGCATTTATTTCTGAAATTGAACCTTCTAACATTGATGAAGCCCTATCAGACAATGATTGGGTCATAGCAATGCAAGAAGAACTAAATCAATTTGAAAGAAATCAAGTTTGGGATTTGGTGCCCCGACCTAAAGATCATACGATCATTGGTACTAAATGGGTATTCAAAAACAAACTCGATGAATCTGCAATTATTGTCAGAAACAAGGCAAGATTGGTGGCAAAAGGTTATAATCAGGAAGAAGGAATTGATTATGAGGAAACGTATGCTCCAGTGGCTAGATTGGAAGCTATACGTGTACTCTTAGCCTTTGCATGCATCAAAGGATTCAAACTCTATCAAATGGATGTTAAGAGTGCTTTCCTAATTGGTTACATCATGGAAGAAGTGTATGTAGAACAACCTCCAGGATTTGAAGATGTCACTAAACCAGACCATGTTTTCAAACTTAAAAAGGCTTTGTATGGTTTAAAACAAGCTCCTAGAGCTTGGTATGAAAGGCTTAGTAAGTTTCTCATCGATCAAGGTTTTGTACGGGGAAAAGTTGATACAACATTATTTATAAATCGAAAACGTGATGATATTTTAATTGTTCAAATATATGTTGATGACATTGTTTTCGGTGCTACTAATGAATCTCTATGTAAGGAGTTTTCTGAGATAATGCAGGGAGAGTTTGAAATGTCAATGATGGGAGAACTGAATTTCTTTCTTGGTTTGCAAATCAAACAAAGAAAGAATGGAATCTTCATATCTCAAACAAAGTATTTAAAAGAGCTATTGAAGAGGTATGGAATGGATGAAGCAAACGGCTCAGACACACCTATGAGCTCAACAACGTTGCTTGATGCTGATGTCAAAGGGAAAGACTACAATATCACAAAATATAGAGGAATGATTGGATCATTGCTCTATCTCACGGCAAGCAGACCAGACATCCAATTTAGTGTTGGGGATGAAGCAAACGGCTCAGACACACCTATGAGCTCAACAACGTTGCTTGATGCTGATGTCAAAGGGAAAGACTACAATATCACAAAATATAGAGGAATGATTGGATCATTGCTCTATCTCACGGCAAGCAGACCAGACATCCAATTTAGTGTTGGCATTTGTGCAAGATATCAATCTGCACCAAAGGAATCTCATGCTGAAACGGTCAAACGAATCTTTAGATATCTTGCTGACACACCAGAATTGGGTCTATGGTATCCAAAAGGAAGAAGTGAGTATCTAATTGCATATTCGGACTCTGATCATGGAGGATATAAGACAGACAGAAAGAGCACCAGTGGACAAGGACAATTTCTTGGAGGATCACTTGTCTCATGGTTCAGCAAGAAACAAAATACAGTGTCTCTTTCGTCAACAGAAGCCGAATATGTTGCAGTCTCAAGTTGTTGTGCACAAGTAATATGGTTAAAACAACAACTACAAGATCTTGGTATATACCTCAAGGAAATACCAATCTATTGTGATAATACAAGTACGATAAGCTTGGCAAAGAATCCAGTTCAACACTCTAGAACCAAGCATATCGATGTCAGACATCACTTCATCAAAGATCATGTCCAAAAGAAAGATGTGAAAGTGATATTCATTCCTACTCATCTTCAATTAGCCGATATCTTCACAAAACCCCTTGCAAAAGATCAATTTCTATACATTAGAAGAGAATTGGGAATGGTAAATCCCAATGAGTTATAAGTAATTTCAGCATTTCATAATATTAGATGAAGTCATTTAATAATGTTTTGATGATTACTAACTTAAGCATCGGAGT